>JABUQX010053125.1:0-19727 GCA_015478945.1 Trachelipus rathkii
GAAAAAAACACATACTCATCTAAACCATAGAGCCAGTCCTCTTTTTTTATAGTGACGCTTCCTCTTACTAAATAATGGACATTTGTAAGACCTTGTTTCCTCAATATGGGTCCAATATTGCCGCGATCTACAAATTCATTAGGTTCCCGGACCTGAGAAGATGCGGCACGGCTTGCTAGCGAAACTGAATTCCTCGTTACGGTTTGTGGTCGCGTCACACTCTTTATTTGTCTTAGCTCGTGGCACCCGAATCGGGATTTAGGTGCATTTTGGTGGTTTCTCCTCCTTTCCTTGCTTCATTCTAGGTCGTTCTCCTTCTATAGTGCCCCAATTGCACTAACTTCTTTCGCACCTGACCTTTACAAGCGACTTTCCTTATCCTATGCCTCCTCCCATCCGAAATACTTAAGATCTGTCGGAACAAATTTTTAATCGAGAGACATTTTTACGAGGATTTGCTTTTTAAAGCATCTTCAACATCCTCTTGTTCTTATCCGTTGTGACCGCCATCATTAGGTTTGTTTTATGAAGTTTGAGGGCGTAATTCCGTAAACTTTCCAACTTTTTGCATTCTTCTGATACATTTTCTATAGCTACACAGAGTTCCACGTTGTAGGAGTCCAGAAAAATTTCATTCTTCTATTGTCTCCTTAGATACAGCTAATTATCCTCGCTACCAATGGTCGGTGTAACGTCATTTGTTTCCTCTGTCAATATGCTGTAATATTTTAGTATATGATTGGACCCCCTCCAAAAGTTTCGTATGTCCACCATGCCCAAGATTCTTGATCTATCCCAAGTTGAGTTCTTTAAGCATATAATTTTGAAAATCTTCAATAAAAAGCATCAAATGTCCTGCACCTTTTCTGTCCATATTGTTCATGTGGTCTGACAGCTTTTGAAGCTCAGCATTACTGAATGGCTCTCCAATATCTCCGAGGTAAGCTCTTCCAAGCCAATATTATGAGGACTCTGATCATGCCACATGAGAATTCATCCCCGATTTTAACAGCTTCTCAAATTCTCTATAACCACAGCTTCCCACCTCTGTCAAGTTCTCTCTCCTCTTCCGAATCGGCCTAATAAGAATTGAATTTTCACCTAGCATGTGTATTTCCATTTCCTCTTATTCTAACTTTTATTTTTAAACAAATTCATGTCCGCACCGAACACCACGCACACAACGGAAAACATGCATAACGCACACACACACACACACACACAACACACACATATATATATATAATATAATTAATATATATAATATATTATTATATATATAAATATTATATATATATAATAATATATATATATATATATATATACTATAGTTTACATAACAAAGCCTCAGATACTTACGATAAGTAATAAATGTATTACCTAAATTTAAGGAATATTTCCTACTTACAGACTTGTTACTACCATACTCAAGGACGAGTAACTGTGGAGCTCATCTACCAATACATCCAACTTGTTTTTTAATGTTAGAGGAAACAAAAAAGAATTTTGACGACTGGGCTGAAGCAGGCAAAATTGATTGGATTGGAGCCTGTTGAAGAAGGTGCTCCATACTTCAAAAAATCAGAATGACCAGATAGGAAAGTGAAGTAGGTATGCAAGAAAATAGTAAGTTCGATATATATATATATATATATATATATATTATATATATTATACTATATTATATATATATATATAAAACATATGCTATATACTAATATATTTTTACTAGATTTACTTTTTAATTATACTAAGTAATATAATATATATATATATATAATATTATATATGATAATACTATTTAAGTAATATATAATATATATTATATATATAATATTTTACATCTATACTTTATACCTTCTATTAGAATAAAATGGTGGTAAAAAGACAAAGAACCTTGAGCGAGAGCAGGAAAATAAGATATATTATATTTCATTTTCCTCTCCCAAGGAAGGATCTTCATTGCCTGTTAGCCGCGCAAATGCATCTTTCTCCAAGACATCCCTCTTCTTGCACTATTCCTCCTTTCTCTCAGCACTCTTCGATTTTTGGTAGCTGACATCTTTCAAGAGAGTCCTCCACCGACTCCGGCCTATCTCTTTCTTTTGTCTTACCCTTGGTCTTCTGCCCTCTGGGGTCCATTCCCATCTTCTTTTCGCCATTCTCTCCTGCTCCATCCTCCCCAGATGTCCCCACCATCTCAATCTCCCCACATCCACTTCAGTATCATCTTCTTCACCCTATATATCATCTCTAATTACTTCATTCTTATTCTGTCTCTCCTACTTTTTCCAATCAATCATAGTTCTAAATACCCTCATCTCCGCCGCTTGTATTCTACTCTCCTCTTCTTCCTGCGTTTTTGTCCATGTTCCGCTCCGTAGCAGGGGAGTGTCGCATATGTCAGGTAATATCTGTTAAAATCATCTTTTTAACTGCTCTATTCCAATGTTTCTAATTCTTTCCTTCAATGGGTATACGCTTTCAGTAACTTTTACATACTTTTCCATTCTTCAACGTTTTCTGCTCCTCCACTTCCTCCCCTTCTGTTTTTACAACATCCCTCCGAGATAATTAGCAGGGTATTTACAGCCTTCACTCATCCTTCTCTCATCCAGTCAATAACCTTCTCCATTCTCATTTTCCTAAGGTTACTTTAATTATCTTCTTGTCCTTCTGCACGTTCATCTTCATCCCTGCTTCCTCTGCTTCCTCCAACTCCTCGGCAAACAACTCCACCACCTCACCACCTCTCGAATCGTCCCCTCTCTCTCGCTCCAACATACCAGATCGTCCGCAGCTCCTGATTTTTCTCCTTCAAATCTCTCCAGTCTCTCCTTCACTTTCCTTATCAACACGTCTAAATATAAGAGTATAAACAGAAAGTGACGATAAAAAACACTCCCCTGCTTCACTCTTGTTTTCACCTCAAAAAAATCTATCGTTCTCGCACTCAGTTTCAACATTATCAGCTGCATTTCTCATACACTACTTTCTATTGCCATTCTTAATTCTACATTGTCTCTAACGCTGAGTAATGTCCTGCTCCATGCTTTTGGGGGTGTTTTTCAGAGCTTCTTTCCTTGGCACCGTAAATCAAATGCCTTTTGCAGAATCGATGAAAGCTACAAAGATATTCTTGCCATGTTCCAGCATCTTCTCCGAGAACATTCTCAGTGTGAATAAGAGGTCCGTTGTTCTCTTTCTCTTCTATACCCGTACTGTCCTTCTCCGATCTCGGCTCTTCCTTCTCTCTCAACCTCCTCTCCATATCTCCTTTCGTCATATATTTTCGCCAGATGGTCAATCAGTGAAATACCTCTATAATTATAACAGGCTTCCATGCATATATTTACTTTTATATATTGTGTATTTATTATTCCTTTGCCCCACCTTTCCGGCACCTTTCCCCTCTCTCCCAACACTTGTTCATCAATCTGATGATTCTCCCTCTCA
Source organism: Trachelipus rathkii (assembly GCA_015478945.1). NCBI lineage: Eukaryota > Metazoa > Arthropoda > Malacostraca > Isopoda > Trachelipodidae > Trachelipus > Trachelipus rathkii. The sequence continues at coordinate 3,457 of JABUQX010053125.1, forward strand.
GCTCCTCATGATCCTCCCTCTCAGCTCCTCTCCTCCCTTCACCACCATCCTCCCCACAGGTCACTCCATCCTCTCCTAAAGAGCTTTAGCCCTTCTTCAATTCTTTTTTGTAGCCCTCCTCATATTCCCTCCACTGTTAACTCTCCGCCTCCCTCCTCCTCTTCCTCCCCTCGTCTGATGTGCAGCCTTCTTCCTCTTGTTCTCCATGCTATTATCTACATTTAAGCAATCTCCATAGTATACGATCCTATCTATCATTTCTTTTTCTTTGTGGTCCACAAGAATCTCTCCGTTTCTATCTGCTATATTTCTAGTTACCGTTTTTTGGTTTTCTTATACGCCTTCGCCATCCTTAAATAGCTTTTTTTCCTTCCCTCGCCACATCTCTCGTTATTTCTCCTGCCATCCTCTCCGTCTCTCCTCCTTTGCCCTCCTCTTCATTCTCTCCGCTTCATGTCCTCAATCATATATATTATATATATATAATAATATTATATATATATATAGTATAATATATAATATATATATATATAATATATATATATATACGCACTACTCTACATGTAGATGTAAGAGGAACAGATTGGCCGTTAATCTCCTTGAGATCGAGCTGGAAATACTTTAACTTTTTCTGCGTATATACATCTACCCGGATAAGGTTTATCGTATCGTCCTAAAATTTGGAGGCGCGCTATGTGGTGACGTAAAATGACGTAACCTCGTCGTAGACGAGGTTACGTATCCATGCACCCCCGGAGAGGGGTGCTGGCACCTAAAAATTAGGAAAATTCCCGCTAGAAGTTAAATTGTGGAGATGGTATAACGAGGAGGAATGAGTAAAGGATTCGGATCCGGAGTTGGCTCCGGTGCGGTGCTGGGTTAGTAAATATTTGTATAATAATACAATATTTGTGTCCTTATATATGTTATCGAACCCGTAGATCTCGAATATGATGGTTATAAGTTCGTAAAGGGTGTCAGGGACCCCCCCCCCAGAGGGGAGTCCTCTGAAGAAAAGCACAGATTGTATAGAATAGGAAGGATGAAATTTGGATGGTACATAGAAGAAGGAGAAAGGATCCTGAACCCGATGAGTAGGAGTTGGCAACGGCACCGGTGTTAGCTCCGGTGTGGTGCTAAGGTAATAGATATTCGTTTAGTCCCATATTGGTATCAAAATATATGTTTATAAGGTCGTAGAACTCGAATATGATGATTTGGGTGTTTGAGGACCTCTGCGAGAAGGATTCCGTCAGCAGGCCCCGACCCGGCGCGAAACAGGCGCGCGCCCGCAAGCGCGAAACCGTCGCGAGCGCCGAAACGTGATCTGTTTTTTAGTTTTTGTGAGTGAACTTTTTTGTTTTTACCAAAAAAATTTGTTTTACATACACTAAATCAGTAAATCAAACCCCATTCCTTTGCACCCCTCCTACCCAACCGTGATCTATTGATCTATTGATCTATTGATCTATTGGTCTACTGAACTATATTGATTTAAGTCATATTTTTTACCAAATTTTTTATGTTTTACATACTCTAAATCAGTAAATCAGTAAATCAAACCACCCTCCCCAGCATCCTTCTGTCCATCCATCATCTATGGATCTATTGATCTATTGATTCAAGTCATATTTTTTACATACGCTAAAGCAGTAAATCAGTAAATCAAACCACCTTCCCTCGCACCCTCCTGTTCATCCATGATCTATTGATTCAAGTCATATTTTTTTACCAAAATTCTTATGTTCTACATACCCTAAAGCAGTAAATCAGTAAATCAAACCACCCTCTTTAGCACCCTGCTGTCCATCCATGATCTATTGATTCAAGTCATATTTTTTACATACCCTAAAGCAGTAAATCAAACCACCCTCCCCCCGCACCCTGCTGTCCATCTATGATCTATTGATCTATTGATTCAAGTAATATTTTTTACCAAATTTTTATGTTTTACATACACTAAAGCAGTAAATCAGTAAATCAAACGACCCTCCCCAGCACCCTCCTGCCCCAACCGTGATCTACTGATCTATTGATTCAAGTCATATTTTTTACATACCCTAAAGCAGTAAATCAGTAAATCAGTATATCAAACCACCCTCCCCCCGCACCCTCCTGTCCATCCATGATCTATTGATCTATTGATTCAAGTAATTTTTTACCAAAATTTTTGTTTTACTTACCCTAAAGCAGTAAATCAGTAAATCAAACCACAATCCCCAGCATCCTCCTGTCCATCCATGATCTATTGATCTATTGATCTATTGATTCAAGTCATATTTTTAAAACATGTACCCAAAAGCAGTAAAATCAAGTAAATCAAGACACCCACTCTACACTCCCCACCCCATACAATGATCTATTGATCTATTGATTCAAGTCATATTTTTTTTACCAAAATTTTTATGTTTTACATACCCTAAAGCAGTAAATCAGTAAATCAAACCACCCTCCCCAGCACCCTTCTGTCCATCCATGATCTATTGATTCAAGTCATATTTTTTACATACCCTAAAGCAGTAAATCAGTAAATCAAACCACCCTCCCCCCGCACCCTCCTGTCCATCCATGATCTATTGATCTTTTGACGTTCAAGTCATATTTTTTCACAAAATTTTTGTTTTACATACCCTAAAGCAGTAATTCAGTAAATCAAACCACCCTCCTTAGCACCTTCCTGCCCCAACCATGATCGATTGATCTATAGATCTATTGATTCAAGTCATATTTTTTACATACCCTAAAGCAGTAAATCAGAAAATCAAACCACCCTTCCCCCGCACCCTCCTGTCCATCCATGATCTATTGATCTATTGACTTAAGTCATTTTTACCAAACTTTTTATGTTTTACATACCATAAAGCAGTAAATCAGTAAATCAAACCACCCTCCCCAGCATCCTCCTGCCCCAAACGTTATCTATTGATCTATTGATTCAAGTCTCTTTTCCTTTAGTAAAAATAAGTTCTTTGACTAAAAGCGGGAAAAGAAAACAAGTTTTTTATTTTAAAGCATTTATAACATAAGTGCAGACTATATAATCGTTGACATATAAATTTTTAACATCAAGTATATTTACAAGTTTATTAAAAGAAACATTATTTAAAAAACATATGATGAAATAATTGTTTAAAAAACATATGATGAAATAACTACAGTATACACCGCATAAATTAGAATTGATAGGTTTACAGGAAAACATAAGGTCTTAACATATTGAACATTATTATATTTTAAAAAATATGTTACATAATGATTACTAAACATTAAATCTAAATGCAAAGAGTCAAGGAAATATACAATATTATTTTTATTCTTATACACGGTTATCCAGTGTCCATTGCTCGAGACATTCCCGAGGAGAGTGTTGAAGACAAGTTCCAGAATCAGTTCCATTTCATCACCTATTTACACACCTGGATGACTCGCTGTTGTTTCTCTCTTTTCGTTTCGAAAGACATTTAATATCTTCATCTTCTAATAAGTTCAAGCATCTATATTTTGCTATCTGTTCCAATCTCTATGATTTGAGGATGTTCCATATACACCAAAACTGAGATGGGGGATTTCAAAACTTGCGTCAAATTTTCGAAGACTCATCCCCATAACTGTTTTCCTCTTTCTATCAGGACTATTGGAGATGATAAGCATTACCAAGCTTGAAAGATTCAGCGACTGTGAGATCCGTAACGCATATAATGACTGTTTTCTGCATGTCTTTGAGATCAACACCTGCTACCGTTATTTCGCTGCAAATAAGTAATTGGCAATTATAATCGTAAAAAGGACGCGTGAACAATGAAAATGTGAGCCTTCGTAATTCATCTCATAATCACGATCGCATGGTTTACCCATTCACCATGCAGGACTGATACCTCAAGCCCGAAATGAGTAAATTTAAATGCAGACTTTCTATAGCTTCCAGAATAAGCCTCGTGTTCTACGATCCCTATTATTACTTTCTGAGGTAAGCTACCATTGACGATGTTAGGTATATTAATACTCGACAATCCTTGGGTCAAAGGTTAAAAATATTTAGTCTCAATTCTTCCTTGATTGGCATGTTTTTCTTTTACTGTATCGGTCAAAAAAGATTTCTCGATTTCCGTATGTTTAATGGGAGATAATTTCAGTTTACGTACATAAAGATAAGCATCCAGTAATTTGAAAATAGGTTCTTGGCTTCATGCAGTTGTGGCCTCCGAAACTTGCTGATGGACTTAAGCGCAAACTTGCAGGTGTAGATCTAGTTAACCTGATACGAGTGTCCACTGATGGTAGAATAAGTCTTTCCTGTGAGAATATATCACCGTTCACACGTCCGTAATATTCGTACGTGTTATTTTTAGATTTAGCAGCATTGTCCCTGTTTCTCTACATTTTTTAAGTTGTAATATCCACATGACTGCAGGTGAGACTCTTTAGCATCTTGAGAATAATTTAGTAAAGTTTCATTATAACTTCGATAAGGGTAACTTGCAGCTGATGATCCTAGAGATGTTTCATTTAAAAACACTTCAAGTTGATTAAAGCACGTATACATGAAATTTGTCTCGGTGCACACTATGTATTCGATGCCTGTGAGATCTGACCCATCTTGCATTTACTAACTTAGCCTTCAAATGTAAAAATACATTCGAAGGATCAAGATACTGGTCAGAAGTGCCTGGTATATCGATTCGAGAGGTACATCCGTATTGGTGATTGCGTGAACAGGGTTAATACTAATAAAATGGGATTCACTTACACTGATCTGTGTAAGATTCACGGAAAAGAGATCCAATTCACTCTTACAACAGTCTGGGCTAGAGGGATGGAGGAAATGCATCTTGCTGGGACAATTGCTTGACGTATAATGAGGAGAGATATGTTTAAGCATTTTTTATATACGAAATAGATGCAGGCCATTATTATTTATGTAAAAGTTACCACTTATCACTGTTTTTAGAGAGCAAACACGTCAATACATTTTTCCTTTAATGGTCTTTTCATATTCCTCTTTACAGGTTTTTTACGGCGACCTACACCTTGACCAGTCATCTTGCGTCGTATTTTTCGTTCAACATCATCTAACATTTCATCTGAAGCATCGGCTAGTCGACGTTTTACAGCCGTACGAGGGTCGAGACTACCCATAATATCCTAGATAGTGTCTATACCTGTCCTAGAAGCTTTTATAGCGATGTATTTCCCTCCTGATTTAAACAAAGGGATAGCATGTCGGAACAACGAAGCAAAAAATCCACCTAAACCATACTCCATCTGCATTCTTGAACCCCTGAAGACTCTTTCTCTTTCCATTGCTATTATTATTATTTCACGGAGCTTCCTTCTTATGTGTACTTTACACAACTGCGTCCCAACTGGGAATGAGTATGGGTTAATTCAACGTCTCTTATATAAATACGAATCGAACTCAGTTGGGTTTTACCCAGCGAAGAATAGTGAACATTAGGAAATGTTATAACTCTGCAATCTTTAGGAAAATGAACTACTCTTAACAAGGATACTTTAATATTCCCGACATACTGATGGCCCATAATATCTGTATAAACATAGGCCATACCAGGGTCTTGTAACAACTCATCAGGATCATATACGAAATGTAATGAATTAGGAAAGTTGTTTTTGAAGATGCTATATGATCGTCAATAGTAGAAAGGTAATGAAATAGAAGACGTATAAAATTGCTGGCATTGTGGTTAGGGTTCACCTCCTCTTCTGAAGGGTTATCTGTAAGACGACCACACTTATGCCATCATGCATAAGGTTGAAACTAGAATGTGCTTAAATCGTGTAAATTTACAATACGCCAAGATCTTAAAGACACCAGTTCCATTACCTCCCCCTTTGGTTTATTAGTACGAAATATCAGGTCTTGACATATTCGATCTTACTATGAATTGTTATTAAAGTATCTAAGTACATTCAATTGATAATATCTACCCACCGTTGGCTCATAAATCGAACTTTCAATTGTAATATTCGATACGCCACCTTGGCTCAAAATTAACTTTCAATCTGTGATTACCCAATTTCAAAGTGTTTTTTTTTTTACAAAATCAATACTTCTATAAATCATGAATGCAACCCTGGGACGATCACATCCTCTATACTGGCATCAGGAATTATTTCACTTAATCCTGCTTTAACCATTTCTCGTTCGAGAGTATAGGGGTTCAATATTTCTGTATTAAAGACATTTTATTTGCAGGATGTAGATTCATAGATGCAAGGAAGTAACGTTACAATAGAAATGATTCTCGGTAGTGCATGATTATTGGTTTATCATTTCACATGCAGCTTAATTTTACGAGTTAGACTTTTTAAACTACTGAGACTTCTTCGTTTTAGTGCTTTACCACGGCTGTTCCATCTGTTGAATGGATAAGGTTTCCTTCACATCTTCTTATATACACCCTTAATGATTCTCGTTGAGATATTCAAAGGTATGTAGTGCACAATGGAAAGTTATTAATTAATGATAAATTAAGAAAATATATCACTCTTAGTAACTGTGTTTTAGTATTTCCAACATACTTGGGTTCTACAATATCAGTGTAAAACATATGCTAGCGCCCGGGATCATAGTAAAACATCTTGAGAGGATAACAATACAAAATGTATGAGTCCATCGGTGTGCTTTTTGTTACAACCTATCTATATACTCTTCTATAGTTGGAGAAACAGAAGATAAAGAATGTATTAATTCATTGGTAGAGATGATGCGATCATCGATAATGAATATTGTGTCATTATAATTACGATTTACGAAACGAATCCTGAAGTTGAAAATAAATAAAGCTTCTATCTTTCAAGTTTACACGTTGTCTTCTTTGACTGCTTTATTAACTAGAAATAATTACATCTTTACATATACGTGCTTGAACCAAATTGTTTGTTTAAGTCTATGGAACAAATCGGTAGAGAGATTTATAGAACCACGGTTTTATTAATATCTTTCAAGAAATATTCTCTATCAGCTCTCTCGATAACACTTCTATCTGTGTTAATTTTTAATCGTTTTATCAAAGCTTCAACAACTTCTAAATATTAAAACGCTGTATGTGAATCAGGCATATTTTCGATATGCGCATCAATATCATTTCACATAACCTACTTCATACATTTCTCTTCGGCTTTTATAGGTTCAATAACTCTGTAGAAAAGTCTGATATTTTATTTTTCAGGATGTAGGTCCATAGAAGCCAAGGCAACGTTAAATAGAAAATGATCTTCACTCTCATGCTCACTAAAGTTTCTTAATTTCACTATCATTTATATAATATTAAACTTCAATAGGATGACGAATTTGAACGTCTTGTTTATTTTTACCTTTTCCTTTAGAACCCTATCTTTATTTTCTATTTTATATTCGTGACTCTTAGGATCAAACCGTGTTATTATTTAATTTCTTGTTTATAGAACCTCCTTTTATTTTTCACCATCTAAATCCTCAGGATAGTATAATTTTAACCTGTCTGAAGGTACTATATTTATATAATCTACTTTAAAAACTTCTCTGAACACCTCGCTTCAACCTTGTCTGAAATTTTTCATCAATCCTAGACACTCTCACATAATCTCCTACTTTAACACCTGTATCTATTTTTTATTTTGCCCGCCGTGTTACTAAGATACAGAAGGAAGGTCAAAAATCTTACAGATATTCTTAAGTGTTCTAGTGAGTAAGACTATTATAACGGAGATAAGATAGGTCCTTGTAGATATCAGTACAGATTAATGTATTCATCTCGTGAAATACATGAATGCCAGTGGTGTGTGATCAATAGTTCTTTGTATTTCTTAAGCTTCGCAGCTTTATTAACCGAGAACGTATTGTAGTACCCTGTTACCCACCGGGCCATACACCAACAAAACCACAACAAAAACACAAACCCCAAAAACAAAAAAACAAACCAAAAAACACACAAAAACAAAAAAAAAAAAAAACAAAAAAACCAGCACACAACAAAACAAACAAACCCCAACAAAAGACAAAAAAAAAACCATCCAAAAAAAAACAAAAAAACCAAAAAAGGCCACCTACAAAACCAAACACCAAACAACAAAACAAAACAAACAACCTGATGAAACAAACATCACAAAAAAAAAAAGAAAAAAACAAAAAAAAAAAAAACAAAAAAAAAAAAAACCGCAACATAAACACACAACAACCACAAAAAAAAACAACACACAACAAAAAACCTATCAACACCAAAACACAAAAAAAAAAAAACAAAAAATAAAAAAAAACAACCCAAAAAAACAACAAAACAACAGAAACCACAAAAAAAACCCAACCGCAAAAACCAAAGTAAAAAAAACAAAAAAAAACAAAAAAAAAAAAAAAAACCCAAACCAAAAAAACACCAAAACAAACCACAACCAAACCCAAAAACACAGACTACCAACACCACCAAAAAAAAAACACACACAAAAAACCACAAAAAAAAACACATCTGCACAATAAAAACAGAAAACAGAAAGGACCTCACAAAAAAAAAACACCCAACAAAAAAACAACACAAAACCAACACAAATCAACAAATCACAACTTTTAACAACATCCAAAAAACACAGTAGACAAAAATAAAAAAAAAAAAATACAACGGGCGTCAAAACAAACTAAAATAAACATAATAATACAATATAAAAAACAATTAACTACAAACACACAAACAAAAACCACAACAAAAATCAACAAAAACAACAACCAAAAAAGACAAACCCCACTAAAACAAAAAAAAAAAAAAAAAAAAAACAAATTAACAGGACATAACAAAACAACAAAAAAATATCAAACAAAAAATACAAAAGAACAAAAAAAAAAAAACACCAATAAAACAAAACATAAAGTTGAACCAGAAAATGACAATAAAAACAAAAGAAAATAATAAAAACAAAAAAAAAAATAAAAAAAAAATCAAAAATAAACAAAAAAAATAGAACAAAATAAAACTAAACAAAGAAAAAATAAAAAAAAAAAAAATCAAAAAAACCCAAGAAAATAACAAAATAATAAAAACAAAACCAACAAACAACAACAAAAAAGTAAAAGAAAAAAGAAAAAAAAGTCAAAAGAGTGAAAAGAATAAAACACAAACACAATAATAATAACTAAATAATATTAAATACACAAAGATAGAGATGACTAGAAACAAAGCATAAAGAGAATGCAAATATATAGCAAAGATAAATAAACAGAACACAAAGACGACAAGAATAACAACAGAAGAAGGAGATGATAACAGATAAATAAAATAAAAGACTATAGACATAAAAAAAAAAAAAATCCAAAAAAACTAACACTACCTATCCCCATTTAAAACCAAAAAAAGATAATAAAAAAAAAAAAAACCAAAAAACAAAAATAACAATACAATAACAACAACAAAAATAAAATAATATATCAAGAAAAAAAAAAAAAACTACAAGAACATTTAGTGACCAAAATATAATGAAATGAATTATCTATAGATGGAAAATAGTTAAATTAAAATATGTATATTTTATTGATACAAATATTTGAAATATACGATTCATTCTTAATTTATATAAATTTTCTTTAAAAGCTGCAAGCAAAAGTTTTTATTTTGAATTATTTTATCTTTAACGACCTTTAACAAATAAGTGGCTACTGGAAATTATACGTATTATCACAAAAAAAGGAATGCTCCACTGAATAACTCAAGCTATCTACAGATCATATAGATTTATATTATTAAATATCTGATCAGATATCTGCCAGAGTGAAAATCACTCATCACACTAAGCTGGGTGTGAGTGTTTATTCGATGTTGGATCTATTTATTTCTCGATATAAGAAGGGATTATTAAGATGACTCAACAGATCTAATCACCACTGAGCATAGTATAGACTCTTTTTTATTGAGACGAGGAAAGTATCTTTGTGCGATAATATGCGACCACACACTCATAAGCACCGTAACTGTGTGTTGTGGTACATAAAAGGACTATAACACAGGTGATAGTGCGCCTGCATCCTTCAGACTATCATGAACTGAGCTGCTAATAGCGAAGTAAACACATAACAAGATTCTATATGGTATATATGCTATGCAGTGAGCACACCGATGAGGAATAATGTAAAAATTAATATAGCAAGCACTCACTCCTCTATTTACTCTCACTCACACATAGATAGACCATGCTGAATGCTGGAGAAGTGCTTATTAGAGAATACATATGCTCTTTAAGTGTGCAGTTGAGAGTATACAGAAAGAAGACAAACACGCTAAAAGACAAATTAGTGGAATTGTACAGCAGAGAGATGAGTACGTAGTTAATTATCATATAATGAATCTGATGATAATTAATAACGACATTACACAATACAAATAATTAGAAAGCTCTCGTTCAAAGTAATACATAATATACTTAGGTAATTTTACATCCATTTTGAAACGATGTATGTATAGCTTTTACTGTATGCTGAATCTTACCTATTTTTCAGCTATGGATTTTATATTTAAATCGTGACATTTAATCATTATCTTTTTGAAATACTATCCGAATGCACAAAGCAAGGAGTGGATATGAGTATACACGCTGTGCGAGGAGGTGCGACTGGGGACACGTGATTGATCCGCAAAACCCGAGAGTGTTAGCTATAGGAGCATCTGTACATGGATTAAGTTCTCGAAAAATTACGCACAAAGATATTTCTCTGACGATGGTTCCAATTCCTGCTATCTACCAAACCAGGCTCATATAGCTTAATAGCGAAGAGATCAGAATATTGATTACATCTATAGTTTAAAGGGTTCTCAATATTTTTCGCTGTATGACTCTGACCGATATGTTCGAATGAAATCTTAGTAAAATTTTATACAATATATATATTAAAGGATAATAACAAGATTTTTTTTAACCGCTCTATCGTTGGAGCTTTCTCAAGAAATATCTTAAATATATATTAACTTTTCACTTCAATCTTAGTATCTGCGCAGAGTTGAACTTCCTAGAGTGAATTACATGAATAAAGCTTATAGATCTACTAATTTTGTTGCGTTTTGATTAAAGAGATATTTCTATTTCATGACTGTTAATCAGAGTATTAATAATTGACACAATTCTTCTGTAATCATTTATCTGCTCACTATTTGGAATTTATTAACTCAAAAGAGCTCGTTGGAGAACTGGATGATAAGGTAATAACACAAGTAAGGCTCGCTGACGGTCAACTGATTAGAATTGTTGTAGCTGTTGATTGTTCTTCGTATGTTGTTGTTGTTGTTATATGTTGTGTTGTTGTTGTTGTCTGTTGTTGTTTTTGGTAGTTGTTGCTGATGTTGTTGCTCGGTTGTTGATTGTAATTTCTGTGTTATGTTTGTTATGTTTGTTATGTAAAAAAAAAAAAACCACACCACAAAAATTCTGTAGCGTTTGTTGTTGATAAAGTTTGATTACTGAATTAATAAAAATTTAATTTATATACACTGTAAATAGTAGGTAAATTAAACTAACTTTTTTAATCTAATACGCAAGCAAACTATGGTATCACATGCACAACCTAAACATGACAGGAAAACACCTACAGACTGAAAGAAGAACAATAAAGGATAGGCAACAATCTCAACCGAAATTCTGTAAAAAACCGTAAAAGACCTTCTTTTAATAATATTGATGAAAATATCAATAGGCCTAAATTTTTAAAACTAATCAATGTTCTATTCTAATGAGTGGAACAATTCACATCGAGAGATCTAGTTTTACAAAAAGATTACTCCTTTTAAATAAGAACTTCATAGGACATCTATCGGAACTTACAATTGAACAAAAATATATTATCCAATACTTCGATATGCTTCGTTATATGAAGGTTTCAGGTTTTATAAATATATATATATACACGATAAATATAATTCCATACCAAAACTAGAAAGTAACTCATTTGTTCAGAAGTATGATAATAACACGGTATTAAGCTCTGTTCACAACAAAAGAAACAGTACAAGAATAATATTGTATGCAACAACTGTGTCGTTTAGGGTAAGCTACGATACACCAAAACACCACCAACAGTAAAATAACCGTGAGGATAAGAATGTACTTCATTTATATACTTTTAGGAACTCATTCTTCACGTTGAGTAAGATTTTGTTTGGCGACAACATTAATGGCTCATATCTCTTCCTTTGGCCGAACAGATTTAATAAATCTGTGTGTTTTAATATCAATCCTCCATATATTTTTCTGATTGAAAGATGTCTGTGTTATAAAAAAATAAAGTGTGATATAATTTAAATTATGAAAGTATACTGTAAGGTTTCTGCTAAATATTCACTCATTCGAATTTATGCATATATCGTCAATATTATAATTTAATGCCTGGTACATTGAAGAGATTTTTATATCGTATACCCTCATGAAAATGATATTACATCTTTGTAATCCTATTAACTTTTCTGGTAACATGCTGCACCAAGTATGATTTTAACAGGATTTGTTCCAAATCTCAACCTCTTTAAAATACTTTTAATACCAGAAAGGTTTTCCGCATCCTGTAGGAGCATACAGACACGATATCTATCTACTAGACATAATTTACCAAACAATCATCTAAGTTAGCACCGTTCACTAATGAATTAGGTAGCTTGCACTCATGTTATAAAAGCTTTAAATAAAAAAAAAAACTTGTTTTCTTTTCACGCTTTTAGCCAAAGAATTATTTATCATATTCAAGAAAAAGAGACTTGAATCATTGATATCAATAGATAATAGATCAGGTTGGGGCAAGAGAGGTGCTGGGAGGGTGGTTTGATTTCACTGATTTACTGCTGTTAGGGTATGAAAAAACATGAAAATTTTGGTTAAAAATGTGGCTTGAATCAATAGATCAATAGATCCGGACTGGACAGGATGGGGGGTTGAGGGTGGTTTGATATTACTGATTCATGGATGGACAGGAGGGTGCGGGGGAGGTGGTTTGATTTTCTGACTTACTGCTTTAGGGTATTAAAAATATGATTGAATCACATATAGTTTCATTGATGACAGGAGGGTGGAGGCGAGTGGTGGATTAAATCTAAACTGATTTGCTAGCTTATAGGGTATGTAAATTAAAAATTTTGGTAAAAACTGTAAACGTTGAAATCAATAGATCCAATCAGCATCTAAAAGGATAAAGAGTGCGGGGGTGGGTGGAATATGATTTACTGATTTTCTGGAATTTACTGCTTTAGGGTATGTAAAAAATATGACTTGAATTTTCAATAAAATATTAGATCAAATGGATGGACAGGTAGGGTGCTGGGGGCGGACATGGCAAGCCTTTTGATCAATTCTCTAAGAAGTTTATGTTTAAGGTAATGATTAAACACAATTTTTCGTAAAGTGATTCAGCAGTCATTTAGAATAGTAAATCTAGTAAATAATAGATTATAGATCACGGTATATATACATGCGAAGGAGGCGTTTGATTTATTCATCATACAAACTAATTTTTTCTTGCTAAAAAACAAAGTTTACTTACCAAAAACTAAAAAACAGATACGTTTGCGCGCTCAAGCGCGACGCACGTACGTTTGCGAGCGGGTCGGAGCTGCTGACGAAACCCTTACTCGCAGGGGTCTAAATGAACCAAATCATTATATTCGCAAGTTCTGCGCTTTATAAACATTATTTTGATACCAATATTGGACTAACGAAATCTATACTCAGCAAGGACGAGGCTAACACACGAGTGCAGTTGCGAATCCTCTACTCATAGTTAAAATCTAAATATCCTTACTTTCAGCCATAAGTTTTCAATTATCATCTTCTATTTTAATAGGTTAAAATATTATGAATTAATACTTATTGAAGAAATATTTGATTATATTGATAATTATTTATGAACACAAATATTATATATATTATATTCAAATCATTCCTAACTCAGCCCGCCCAGGGCCAGCACGGTGCCAACTCGGATCCCGAAGCCGGAATCCCGAATTACATTTACACACACATTCTCCTTATACCACATAGCTGCCAAATTTCAAACCTTCTAGAACATCTTCTATTATTAGGCAACACCCCTCGGGGGTGATGGGATACGTAACCACGTCTACGACGTAAGATATAAAACAGTACCATATAAGCGCGCTCCCACAAATGTTTAGAACGAGAGATACCTTGACAACGGGTAAAATATAATCTAAACGCAGAAAAAGTGAAAGTATTTAGAGATCGATCTCCAAGAACGAGCGATCGGCGAATCTGCCTACATATCTACTAGCGCACTCATATCTATTCTCTCCTCTCGTCTCATCTGATCTTCCTCATATACCTAGTATAATATATACTATATATATATATTAATATATATAATATAATATATAATAAATATATTAAAAGTGTGTAGTAAAATTTCAATGTATATATATATTAGTATAGATATTATTATACCTATGTAAACTAACGGAATTAGTTTTTTGACTAACGGAGTAACGTGTGGACCGCAATTTTTCTTTCGTGTTATTTTTTTCATGTTAATTTTTTTTCCTGAGGTTTCTTTTTAGTCCGTTACATTTTGGTCGACTTTCTTTGAATGTTGATAGCAATTGACTACCCGTAAAATAAATCCGTTATATATATATATAATATTATATTATATATTATAATATATATATACTATATATCATTATATAATCATTATAATATATATATATATAATAACATAATAAGTTATATAATATATATATATTAATATATATAGTATATATATATATATAATATATAATAATATATATATATATAATATATATTTAGTGAGAGCGAAGCTGATTATTTGCATAACGCGGTTGCGGTATTTCTTGCGGTTCGTAATTTTTCAAGACCGCGGTGGCTTTTTTTTGCGGTTCCTTAAAATTTTCAACAACCGCGTTGCGGTTGCGGTTTTGGCAATAAAACCAAATTTAACGATTGCTTTACGGTTACTACTACTAAAACTGACTATTACTACTAGTCCTAAAACTAAATAATAACAATGGAATATAATAAATGTTAAATAATTAATAATAATCTAATAAGTATATCTATTATTTTATTATTATTATTATTCATATTAAATTATTATTATATATCATTATTATTTGAATTACGAAGATATGGCCCCATATTGATTAATTGCATTAATATGAGCGCAAATTCGATAAATGTAGATAAAAATTTTCAAATTTCTGGTGGTTCATATGATCTTTGCTCTATTATACAAAGAAGTTACCAGGGTGGAAGAGGACATAGCACAATTGCACAACTACATCATGTACCAGAAAGTATACCCACATTTAAACCCATCCAATCCTCACATGGAAACTGGTAGTTATCCGACCTAATACGGTGGAATCCATTTACAAGATTAATTGATAGGTTTTAATTATAATTACTAGAAGCGAAAAAGTTAGATACTAATGGAATAGGAATTTTCTGCTTATTCTCTATTAATACACAATGCGCTTTTTTCGTCATAAATTATTTAACACGCTGAAGAAGTATTCGGCTTGTAATACTACTAGATGGACATAGAATAAATATCTTTTAAACGTCATTCATCCTCAACTCTTGAAGTTATGTTATTCCCATCTCCACCACAATTAAGATGACATCTTCGGGATCTGAGTCTTTTTTCTTTTTGATATTTTGCTACTTTATCCAAAACACTTTCATTAATCTATTTCTGTATCATCATCACTAATTGATGTTAAATGATCATTCATGTTGTTTCAAACGAGTTTTTGGCTGGATATTGAAGGCTGCTTATTCTCTTCTGCGTTTAAATTCTTTAAGGATGCTTGTTAAATAGGTATATCTTTTCCATATTCTGAAGAAAGTATCTTACATGTTTTGTAATTTCATCCTGAACTTTCTTAAAACATAAGAGTTGTAAATAAATTTAATTTTTATATTGAGCATCTAGATACATTACGATGGAATACAAGAAATTTCTTTCCAAGTTATCACAATCTTGAGTAATAACTCCGAATTTAATGTGTTGTAAACTGAATAAAGGATATCCTCTCCACTCAATAATTACTACAGCTCTGTGTGATGAGTACTTTTAACCAACTACTCACTAAAGGGATTCTTAGTGATAATAGAATTGAAACTTACTTTTTTAGTAATCTCTAGATCAAAAAATGTATCTGATAGGGTATACCTATTTATCAATTAAGTCTATAAATCAGAATAAATAAGATCTGTACCATAATATAACTAATGAAGATAAATAATATGAGGAGTAAAAAACAAATCGAATCTTGTAT
>JABUQX010053126.1:2500-10000 GCA_015478945.1 Trachelipus rathkii
TAAGGATAGCCCTCGAAACACCTCGGGCTAACGCGCTCGCTGAAAAACGACATCAAAAAAAATATAAATGTTAATCACATGAATCAGGAATGGAAAGCGCTGAGTAGAAAAGAGAGAATAAATGCCGCAGCTGAAAGTGACACAGGAAGTTAGAAAACCAAATCACAGGCTAGACTCTTTAAACAACTATGCAGCATGCAACTATATATACGTGCGACACAAACAACATCTCCCTAGCAACCCATGCCTCAACCAAGCATACACAAATCCAAAGGATATGCTTTAATAACAATAAGCGAATAAGACAGTGAGCACCTCAAAACACTAATCTACTTTTGCAAAATGGAATAGGTATCCTAGCCCATGAGCCATAATACTAATAGTACAATACCGCATAGCTATACGTGAAAGATGAGTGACCTTATAAAGTTATGAAAAAATTGCCATTTTGGGACTTGCCCTGTGTTGCATAGCCCATAAAGTGATAAAATAATAGCAAAGTTAATGTATTTAAAAATTTACAGAAAATTAACATATGCAAAAAATTTAAACTAACCGTACTCTTATTTCAAACGGCCATGTTTCAACCAGATAATTTCCTACCAATTAACTTGCCAAGCTCAGTAGTATCAATCTCATCGATAGTAACAAACTGAAACCGCTTACTGGAAATTTTTGTTTCCGTTTCACATAATTCAACCTGAAAAAGATTTAAAATAGTTTCTATATCATAACGTTCAATAATAATAATAATAATAATAATATTAATAATAATTTTTTTTTTTTTTTTTTTTATGGATGTTACAGGGATCTCCACAGCACACAAGAATGCGGCTAGACCGTGTTAGCAAACTAACGACAGGGAAAATCCCTAACGAAACGAAAGAGGAACAAGGCTGAGATGGTTAGATCATATACAAGATGTTCAGTTCCAAAAGAAAGGCAAAAACACGATCACTACGAAAATGAGATGATTCGGATAAGATGTGCTGAAGGCGATGCTGAAGAGGTATAGTTAGCACGTCAGGAAAGAACTTGCTACGAAGGGTCGAGATGGCAACGCAATCCACAAAGAGATGAACAACGGTGAGAGGACAACTGGAGGAGCAAAATGGGCAGGTCGGGGGAACCCCCCGCGACATAAGAAATCCATGGGTGAGATTTGTATGACCAAGACGCAATCGAGCCAGGACCACCTCCAGGAGGCGACTCTTCCTACAAGATGAAGACCACCGGCCAAGGACGGGTTTGACATTCCGAAGTTTGGCGCCACGAGCATCCTCCGCCCAACATGACTGCCAGCCAGAGAGGAAGCCCCGACGCAAAGAGATGGAGAAATCTGTAGCAGGGAAATGGCCCAGGCGCACAGCAGGAGGAAGGTAACGGGCACTCGACACCCTGTGTGCAGCCGCCCGTTTGGCCTCCCCATCGGCCCGTTCGTTGCCAGGAACACCCACATGGGAGGGAACCCAACAGAACTCAATGTTGTAGTGCTGCGCTGGTAACAAGCAGAGGGACTGTTGAACGGCACAGACCAACGGGTTACGGGTTGACCGGTCAAGCAACGACTGGAGAGCGCTCCGAGAATCCGAGAAGATCGTATAATTACCCCCACGGGCGAAGGTACTGATCCTGTTCACCACCATGGACATTGCTATTAGTTCAGCTGAGAAAACAGACAAATAGGGTGGAAGGGTATGGGATACAGTGATGTCCGGAAACACAGCTGAAGCCCCCACCCCTTCCTCCGTCTTTGAACCATCGGTGTAAACCGCTATAGAGTCGCTATGAACCTCCGCGTGAGATACAAAGGAATCCCTCAACAGCACCGGGTGTGCCTCCGATTTATTCAAAGACTGGATCCCGCTGCAGAGAGCAGGGGGCGGAGAGACCCACTGGGAACGGGTAGAGGTAAAATCAAATTGCATGACCGCTCGCTGAGGAAGGTCGAGGAAAGCGAAGATGGAAGTAACAACCCCAGCAAATGGCCAATAAGAAGGGTTGTGACGGACACGCTCTATGATAGGTGTCAAGGCCGACGAGGTAGGAACCTGAAGACGAATGCGAACAGCGAGCACATGAGCTGCTCCCTCCGCAGGGATAGGGGCATCACCCCGGCCTCCACCTCCAGGCTTTCCCTCGGAGAGGAACGGAATGCACCCGTGGCAATTCTCAGACCCTCAGTCTGAATGGGGTCAAGAAGGCGGAGGTAGGACTGGAAGGTCTGCCCATAAATGGCACATCCATAGTCCAGTTTAGCCCGCACCAGCATGATGTATAGGTGGAGCATGGTTTTTCTGTCCGCACCCCAAGTCTTGGAGGTGAGGTGCCGTAAGAGATCCAAAGAACGGCGGCAATTAGCTTTGAGGAGAGTAATATGAGGAAGGTACGTAAGGCGCTCATCGAGCAACAGACCCAGGAACCGCACCCTCGGCTCCACACGGATAGGGGAGCCATAGAGACGTAACTTTGGAGGCAAATGTAGGCGACCCCTACGACGAGGATTTTTCCGGAAAAGCACGGCCGTAGTTTTCGACGTGGAAAATGTAAAGCCACGCGCAGAGCACCAAGAGGAAACCCTATCGATGGCAACCTGAAGTTGACGTTCCATACAAGGAAGTTTAGCACCAGAGATGTACAGAGCAAGATCATCAACATAGATGGAGCAGCGCACCGAGGTCGGGATGGAATCGACAACACCATTGAAACCAATAGCGAAAAGCAACACGCTCAGTACACTGCCCTGCGGCACCCCTTCGTCCAGGACAAAACACCTCGACAGCGTGGCACCACAACGGACCTGAAACGAACGGTCCGACATCAACAACTGAAGGAATAGGGGAAGTTGCCCCCTAAGTCCCAAAGAGTGGAGGCTCCGCAAAACCCCCAACCTCCACGTGCTATCATACGCCTTTTCGAGGTCAAAGAAGACGGCCAGGGTCATTTTGTTGGAAGCAAAAGACTCACGAATGTCGTGATCCAACCGAAGGAGAGGATCCTGAGTCGAGCGATGGCGACGAAAACCAAATTGGTAGTCGGAAAATGCATGGAGTTGCTCCAACGTGGGAAAAAGACGGGAAGCCACCAATCTCTCCATGAGCTTGCATGTATTGCAGGTCAATGAAATAGGGCGATGGTTATCGGAAGAAGTCGGATCCTTCCCAGGTTTGGGAATGGGGACAATATATGCAGTAGACCAGACAGGAGGGAAGACCCCCTCCACCCATATTCTATTGTATAAGCCGAGAAGGAAGGCAGTGGCAGATGGATGTGCATGTCGAAGCATCTGAAAGGAGATGCCGTCAGGGCCAGGCGCTCCATCCCCGCAAAGCTTGAGGGCGTCTAGGAACTCGGCCCTGGTGAATAGCCGGTTGTATGGAAGGTCTGTTCCAGGCGGAACAGAAAAATCAGGAAGCTCAACCCGCAAGCGACTAGAACGAAAAGGTTCAGGATAACGGGAGCCGCTGGAGCAGGACGCGAAGTGGTAACCCAACTCGTCCGCCACAACCCCGGGAGCAGAGATGACATCAGAAGTTTGCGGGCCGTAACCGAGGATAATAGGCGGATCAGCATGGTGTTTTCGGGAAATTTTTCGCACCTTTTTATGGACTGAAGATACCGGCGTAGAAGAATTAACGGTGGAAGCATATGTGCGAAAATACTGTTTCCGCGTACGGCGATTAATACGCCGAGAACGGGCCGCCGAAGCCTTAAACAGAATCAAGTTTGAAGGTGTGGGAGTCTGTTTATACAGCTTATATAACTTACGCTTTTCACGATTAGCCCGAGCACACTCCTGGTTCCACCAGGGGGTTGTTGATTTTCGGGTCCCAGATGAACGGGGTATATGCTCCGTTGCCGCCTGAAGGATAACTTCCTGAAAGTAAGTGAAGGCATCCGCCGGCGACGGGAACACGTTAGTCGCAGGAAAGATGGAAAAGTAAGTGGCCTGATGAAAGGAAGACCAGTCTGCCCTGTCATAGCGTCAGCCAGAATAAGGTGGTAGCTGCGGACTGGGGCCGAAGGATGGTATCACGATAGGGTAGTGGTCACTACCACAGAGGAAAGACGACCTTTCCCACCCAAAACGATCTAAAGACGAGATGGAACACAACGAGACGTCAACACAGGAAGAAGTGCCTGTATCAAAACGTTCAAAGGTGGGAAGGCCCGTGTTGAGACATCCCAATGAAAAATCCTGCAAAATACTCAACAACCAACCGGCATTGGGGGACGTAACAGAGTCACCCCACAAAGGATGGCGAAGGTTAAAGTCACCGAGAACCAACATGGGCTGAGGGAGACACGTGAAAAAATCGACGAGGTCTTTCTTGGTATATTTACAGCTGGGCGCCAGGTACACCGAGCACAGCGTAAGCGGTGCGTCAAGATGGATACGAGCCGCCACGGCATGCAGCGGAGTAGAGAGTGGAATGGGAGTAAATGGGACAGACTCGTGAAGCAGGATCGCTGCCCCACCTCTGTCGCTGGTTCCACGATTCAGGGAAATAAGGGGCTCCCTGTACCGGGAAGGTTGTAAAAGGTCACGGCCACGAAGTTGCAACTCCTGTAAACAAACAGCCAAGGGCTGATGATCTACAAGTAATCTCTTCAGCTCTTCGTAATTGGGAAAGTATCCGCGGCAGTTCCATTGGATGAAACGTGCCATAAACGGTAAAAATCAATGGTCAGGACGATCCGTGACAATAGTCACGATGTTTTGGGACGTGGCAGTCTCCTCAGAGGTTAAAGGCGGAAGGTCCCGTGAGTCGTCGGACGACCCACCGACAGGAACCTCAAACCCCGGAGGGAGAGGAAGATCACGCAGCAGGGATATGTGTGGACCCCCCGGTTTACGAGAGGGGTTCCTGGGCACAACAGGAGAGGGCTCGCCAAAGAGGCGCGCCAAGTCACACTCCACATTTCGAACATCCCTCCCCTCAGACGCACCCCTGCCAGACTTCTTAGCAAGCCGGGAAGGGGGACGCGTCTTGCCAGGAGGCGCCCTAACAAAGGCTGGGGAAGATGGAAGAGGATGACAAGTAGGAACGGTGTCGGCGGGAGTGAGATGAGACACATCGGATGACAAGGGTATGGCGTCAGTAGGTAAAATCCCGGAAGCGGTCCGCGCTCGAGAAGAGCCAGAAGGCTCCGTCGACGGGACCGAAGTCAAAGGGGGTGGAGGGGAAGAGGCAGGAAGGGAAGACTCCTCCATCCTCCTGCATCCACCAGCAGCCAACCCAACCTCAACACACATCGAAGCGGGGCCACGTCTACCCGAAGGAAGACTGCGAGCGGGCGAGGTGTCAATCGATACCTCCTCGGACCTCCCCTCGGGTGGGACAACAGTGTCAGCACGTGACACCCCCACGGAAGAAGAGTAGTCCGAAGAGTCCATCGAGGCATCCGAAAAAGTTTCAGAATCGCTCGAATAGTGCTGAAGCAAAGCGGGCGTAGGCGGAGTAAGTAGTAATTTATCAGAACGGGCAGAGGGCGAACCACAGGTCCGAGATCGGCCACGCGGGTTGTCAGCGCGGCGAGCCCGTTTAGGCAGGACAGAGACAGGTTCCCCAGTACAAACGGGATCCTTCTGCTTCAAGAAGTCCGCGGCCCGATAAGCAAGCGAGTACGGATGTCTGTCCCGGGAAGATCCGCCCTTGGACGGACTCTCGCAACCGTTAAGAGGGACTTGGTGTTTCCCCGGCGAAACAGAAGCAGGGCGTTTCCGGGAGACGGTACAGGTAGGCTTCGACGAGGCACAAGGACGATCGCCATCGACCTCAGAAGCTGAACTTATCGCAAAATCAGATATCCCCTCGGGAGCTGCATGGACCTCTACAAGGAGAGGAGCATGAGAGAGGGTCGTGTGTGTCGGCGAAGAACGACGAGAGGGCCGGCGGACCATTTCGGGAGAGTTGGGAGGACAATTGGCCCGAGCCACAGAAACCACCGAAACAGGTGATTCGGTAACCGGCACAGAAGGCCGAACGGACGAACGTGAAAGCGGAACAAGCTCCGGACACAACGCACGGGGGCGATGAGCAACGGAAGAGGTAACCGCAGATGGAGTGGACGCCGCCGCAGCATAAGATAGAGGAAGATGAGCCAGCTTCTCCCTCGCCCGGCGGGTAGCCTCACGACGGTCATATTTATGAATGGCGCACTGCTCCAGGATTTCCTTCTCCAAGGCGAAAAAGGGGCAGTGGACAGAGGAGGCCGAGTGTGGCCCCTTGCAGTTAGGACAACATGGAGGATCTCTGTCACAGTTCGGGTGGAGAGAACTGCCACATGTCGGACAGATGGTCTGGGGAGACCGACAATATTTCTGGGGGTGACCGAATTTATGGCACTTGAAACATCTTCTCGGGAAGGGCACATAAGTCCGAACCGTGTGCATGGTAAAACCAAGTTTTACCTTGGATGGAGGGAAAGGCACAGAGAAGGTAAGCAACAGACGAGGGTTCGTCTTGGAGGGGTCATCCTTACGTGGAGGGAACCGATAAACGTCGGTGATAGGCACGTGGTGAGCCTGTAAATGAGTTAGGATGTCAATCGAAGCATCGGAACAGAACTCCGGCGCATATATGGTACCCTTCGACGTGTTTCGAACATCGTCAGGTTTAGAAATGACGGGAATCTTCCCCAGATGGGATAGGGAAGCAAGTACGTTGCTCTGGGTACGAGAGGCAGCACGAACCAAGAGGGAACCGTTCCTCATTGGCGTGGCCTGTGGCTCAGTAGTTTGAAGAGCAGCTTCCAAAGCATCACTAAGGATGAGCTGGCTCACAGAAGTCAGTGGACGAGATGACGTCGAATGTAAATAAAAATAAAGCGGGTAGGAATCAAGACCCGGGACCCCTGGAGGGGGGTCGGAGAAAGTGATCGTCGGCGTCGGTTTATACTGGCGTTTAGGAATGGAACCCCGCTGACGCAGGGGCTCCTGGAATGGCAAACGTAAAGACGGAGAGACAAGGGTACTCTGAGAGGCCACAATAGCCTCACCTGGTCTAGACGGGGCAGTCCCTGAAACAGGACCGGAAACGAGGGCGATAGGGGTGGGTGGTGGAATACCAACCATTTCATCAACAAGGGCGTCAAAGCCCCTGCTGGCCGCAGGCCTGGGAATGGCCAGGGAGGAGACGGGTTGGGGACCCGCCAGATGGTGATTGCCGCCTTTCTGGAAAACGGTAAACTTTTTAGATTTTCTTCCCATGAAAAATACTCCTGCAAAACATCAGCACCGCAATAAATAAACACAAATTCAATAACACAAATGATGAATAGAAACATAAATCCTGGCAGCGTAACTGCAGCAACCGCGCCCACCACAGGCCCAGAGCTACCTACCTCCCCCCTAGAAACCCCACCCCGTAGGGTGGGCCATGGGTGTGGCCTCGGGAGAGCCCCCCGGAACTCCGCGTCCAGTCCCAAAGATGGAAAATAAAAGCCGTGCACCACACGGATAAGACGCGAAGCCCAAGATTATGCGCCCAAGTGCAG
>JABUQX010053126.1:15000-17500 GCA_015478945.1 Trachelipus rathkii
AAAATGCTAACTACTGAGTCTATATATATATATATATATAATATATATATATATATATATATATATATATATATATATATATATATAATATAATTATATATACTATATATAATATATATATATATAATATATATATAATATATATATACTGTAATATTATATATGTATATATATATATATAATATATATATATATATATATATATATATATATATATATATATATAGATATATATATATAAATATTCCTATATCTCGATATCGATTCATCATCCAATCACTATATATATATATATATATATATATATATATTATTTGTACAAAATTGATGTTATTTTATAATACTGTAGATTTTACACACTTAATTTATTATTATAATTATTATTATTATTATTATTATTATTATTATTATTATATTATTATTATTATTATATTATTATTATTATCATTATCATTATCATTATCATTTTTCATTATCATTATCATTTATTATTATCATTTATGTTATTGTTATAGTAATAATAATATTATTATTATTATTATTATTATTATTATTATTATTATTATTATTATTATTATTATTATTATTATTATTATTATTATTATTATTATTATTATTATTATTATATTATTATTATTATTTGATTATATTATTATTAATTATTATTAATTCATTATTATATTATTATTATTAATTATTATTATTATTATTATTACTATTATTAATTACTTATTATTATTATTATTATTATTATTATTATTATTATTATTATTATTATTATTATTATTATAGCACTTAAATTCGCTTGTTATAATATATAAAGAAGTCTTTTCTTTGTTTTTAATGTTGTATTTTTACATTTTGTTTTGTTGGCAACTAACTCTCGAGTTTAATTTTTTAGTTAGACCGTTTCTCGACTCTCTTTGTTAAAGATTTTGAGTACAGGAGTCCATGCATGTGATGCGTAGTTCAATAGAGAGCAGGTTTATTGACTGTAAGCTATTGCAAAAGTTTCCTTCTGTTGGCCAAAGTTTGTGCAAGGTTTGGTTTATGGTTGGCTTTTGAGGTGATTTTGTCAATGTGTGGAGTAAATGTCAAAAGGGTATCGAGTGTTGATCCAAAAATTGTGTTTTTTCTGTTTGCTAGATAGATTGCTGGGTGGATAATGAATTCTTTTCTGTCTAGGGTGTGGAATGCAATTGTGTATTTTTCTGGCTAGACATTCATTTTGTTTATAGTTAATCATTGTTCGAGTTGGGAAATATATTTTTTATAGATCTGGTGTGGCATTGTGAAGGATGTACTTTGGGCCGTAATATATAAGTTACGGGCAAAGCTGTTGATTTTTTACAAAAAGGGGTACAGGATAAGGAAGGTATGGCATGAAGAGATTGATATTGGTAGGTGAGAGAATAGGTCCCTGGGAAACTCCGTTACATTTAGTTTGCAATTCGGGAGAAATGGTGACCCTGGTTGACTCTGACTGTACCCCTAGAGAGAACGTTTGCTAGTATTTTTTTGCCTTTGGTGGGAAGGTTTGTGTTTAAAATTTTGTATATAAGAGGTGACGGGGGACTGTATCGAATGCCTTGTTGATGATGCCTATAGCTACGAGCATTGTGTGAAGGGGAGAGGGAATTTGGCTAAAGAACGTTAAAATGTGTTGGATCAAGTTTGTGTGGACTGTGGTGATAGAACGATTTGGTCTGAAATCATGTTGTGATTCTGACGAAGGGATGGATGTAATAGAGATTCTGAGAAGGATTAGTTTTTCAAATACTTTGGATACTGTGGAGAGGAAGGATATGGGGTTTGTAGGAAGCGGGATTTTTGGGTGTTTTTTTTTTTTTACTTTTAGAAATTGTATAATAAGGGCTTGTTTCCAGAGAGGGGGGTTGAATGTTGTTTAATGTATGTGACATTAAATATTTGTATTAGTACTATAATTGCATTAGGTCCCAAGTCTTTTAGGTGAATGTTGAAAATTTTTCTGGCCCTTCAGCCTTTAAGATTTTTGATTGTGTTGGACTCTTCTTTGTGGGTGATTGGAGGTTGTTCTTGGCAGGTTTTTATTTTTTTAGTTGTTTGATTAATTGTCTATTTACATGGTATATTGGTTTATGACCAAATTTTGCGAAGCGGAGCATAAGAATATTGGGTTTGGTTTTTTGGGTTGGCTATTGTGTTGTTTGGTTGTGTGTGAGAGGTATGAATTGTTTGTATGTTTGGCATAATTTTGCAGAGTTTGCTTGTGATGTAGTAATTGAATGAAATATTGCCAGTTAATTTTTTGAGAGGTACCAATTAAAATGTTTATTCTACCTCTGAGATCTATGATATGGTTAATTTGGTTTTGCTTCGGCTTTCTATTATATATATATTATATATATATATATAATATATATATATAATATAATATATAATATATATTATATATATATATATATATATATATATATTATATATATATATATATATATATATATATATATATATATAT
>JABUQX010053127.1:5000-10000 GCA_015478945.1 Trachelipus rathkii
AGATTTGATAAAGGATTTTATAATAAAAATCTAGAGATCTGAACGCAAACTTTAAATGAGAGACATGGACTCGACTCAACTGTGTTATGTTGACTCATAATCTCTTTCACACAAGTTTTTTTGTAACACAATATTAAGAACAAGTTACATCGGTCACTTATAGTTGAAGTTGAAAAAACTTCAATCCGAACAGTCTGTTAATTCGCCACTCATTTAAAGGAAAAAAACACGAAATCTACAGAACCAACACCTTCTACATGTATAAATCAATAACAGATCACTGGAAGAATTTCTACAGTCCAGTAGTGATGACGAAACACACGCATTACCAAAAGATGTAGTGCCAAATGATTGAAAACGTGATCACCAAGAAAACACGACTAGATACAGAATCAAAATGCGACGATTCTATGCAGTTGGCAAAGTGTTAAGCAAAATGTTTACCCACGCTTAAGCTAAACTTGCAGGAAATACTTGGCCTCGTCCCATAACTATTGTTCCAAGTGAGAGAGTATTTAGCAATTTTTGGACTAATATATGATGAAAAGAGAAAAAACTCTCAGCAGAAAAAGGCAAGAAAAGGCAAAAAAATGGCATGCTTCTCAAGCAGCAACCTTCTGATATTTTGACATTCAATGCTAGTGCAAAACAGTATATAATCCTTGTAAAATCTCTTTCTAAGGTCGGAGGCTAGGGAAAGAGGTTGGTGGGGTGCATTGAGTTGGGTCCCCGTCCCACACCCTGTTAACAACATTATGATTAATAGATTTGGCTAAAAAGGCGACGAAAAAAGGTATGTTTAATATTTATAGTATAATATATTATATACTATACTATATATATATATACTATTATATATATATACTATATATATATATATATATATATATAATATAGTTAATATATATATATATAGATATATATCAGAGCCATAGTGTATATAATATAAATACTTATATATATGCACATTCCGCCATCCGCATCCGCGGATGCGAAAAAAAATGACATCTGCATGCATCACTAATGTTAAGTTACAGTATGCCTCAGGGCAGTTCAAGATAAAATTATTTTAAAGAATTAGGAAGAAACGAACTATAATTTTTTTAAATTTAAAAAATTTGTTTGAATAAAATTATGTTACATATGTTCAGGCAGCACAGCTCATAGTTCAAAGGGGAATTATTTTAAACTTAGGATGAAACTGAAATATAAAATATATATACTCTTAAAAAAAAAAAATAAACAAACAAAAACAATGTCTTGTATGTGTTTTTAATTGTTATAAAGATTTCATTAACAAATATTCAATTTCACCATACCATAAAAATTTGTAACAAGCAGAATTAATGATTATCATAAATGATTAAATGCGAAAGATTATTAACGTAGAGCCGGAGCCGAGCCCGAAGAGTCAGAAGCGTGAGTATCTTAAAATCCCGAGCCGGAAGTCGGGTGAGCCGGGTAATTTTAAAAGAGATGGAAGTCGGAGGCGGAAAAATTGCCGGCTCCGCAGCCCTGGTTGCAAGGACGTAAATTATGTTAGGTTAACAAAAATATGACCTGTTATAATCTATTGAACAAATTCGAAGGGGTGTTACCAGAGTGTACATGATGTTGGGTAGGTTTGATATTTTGATATAGGTGTAAGAGTTCTTTAAGTGTGTTATAAATTCTAATTAGGTGAAGACAGGTTTAGGGCTACTCTTATTTTGTTAATTATTTGGAATGCTCAAAACCGACATACAAAAAAATATCCAAAAATGTGTCTTTATGTATAAGAACATAAAAAAGATATTGTTTTCTCAATGTGTGTGGGGAGGGAGGGGAATTGGCGGAGGGGGTTGCTGAATCTTCCATAGCACCGATTCTGGATAAGGGGCTGTGGCCTCCACAACCCTCTGCGTACGCCATTGGTGTGGCGTCATCGAAGCCCAGGCGCCCACACAAGACTCCACGAAGGATTCCACCAACCTCTGCGACCCATTGGTGTTGGTTCATCGAAAGCCCAGAGAGCCCACCAACTCCACCAGGATTGGAGATTTCTATATAATGCTAATTAATGCATGACAGTAGGGTCCGGGTTCAATCTCGTCAGGACCTAGGTAACAATTATCTAGAATAGTGCAGTGAACTTTTTAATTTAAAAAAAGAAAATGATAATTTAAAAAGAAAAATTATGAGTGCTTTCCGAGACGATTTTAAAAAGGACTATTCATATACTACTACTACTTCAAATAATAAATAATAATAATAATAAATAATAATTAATAATAATAAATAATAATAATAGATCGAATAATAATAAATTTTTTAAATGAGAATATATATATTAAATAATAATAAATAATAATAATAATAATAATAAATAATAATAATAATAATAATAATTAATAATAATTAATATAATAATAATAATAATAAATAATGCGTAAAAATCTATAAAATCTTTTAAGACCTTCAAAATGTGGGCCACGAAAAGGAAAAGAAACGCAAAGAAAGATGCGACAATGGCCAGTGGACATGCAAAGCCATTGCTTGCAAATAAATCGATGCAAAGGATTTTATAATAAATTTTACGATTAACATGGGTGAAGGGGGTGAAAGGGGTCTAAGAAGTCAAATTAAACAATTAGGTGGGGTGGGGAACAGGGCCTTATGAAAATTTCAAAGAACCTATAATATGGAACAAATTTCGTATAGCTAAGGAATTATATATATATATATATATATATATATATATATATATATATATATATTATATATATATATATATATATATATACTAATATATATCTTATATATATAATAATATATATATATAATATATATATATATATATATTATATATATATATGATATATATAATTCGTCGCCTCTGAATTATATATATATATATATATATATATATAATATATATATATATATATAACGGGGGGTTAAAGGGTATTTCCAGGGCTCCACAAAGGTGCGCATCTATATATATATATATATATATATATATATATATATATATATATATATGTATATATATATATATATATATAATATATATATAAGGGACCTTTTCTGTTTTACACAATATCAGTTTTAATTTTTTTGTTTTGTTTTTAATATAAATTGCTACTATATGATACCAACAATGAATTTCAGTGAGTAACGGACATGATTAAAAAATATATTAGGACCAGTTACGTTTTTACGGATCCGTAACTTTAATTTTTTTTTTTTTAACTAAAGGAATACCCAAGGGTAAACGAAAGATGGCAGGAGTCGGGGTCTCTCCGCCTTCCCGGGGAACGACAAGGGTAAGGAAATATTCCCCCCCTCCATGGAGGGTCCGGAACCTCGCTCTTTGGTATATGGGTGTCGCGGGGGTTCCTCCGCCCCTCCCCTACGGGGTATGGAAACGTCCCCCTCTGTACCCGTCGGCCGTCGAGCCCCCTATTTCTTTTTTTATTATTATTATTTTTTATTTTTTACATAATTGTGTAACTAAGCTTTGTAAACGCTTGATTCCAAATATGTAATTGATTTTTGTTAGTGTCGTACTTTTTGAGATATTTAAAATTTATGAAAAATGTGTTGTTTTTCATTTTTGGTAATAAGCTTCTATGAGACGCTGTTCCAAAATATGTAATTGGTTTTTCTGTAAGTGTCGTACTTTTCGAGATAATTCATTTTTAAAACAATAATTTAACAAAAATGTGATTTATTAAAATTATTTAAAATACTCGAACTTTTGAATTATGTTCCGTTACGCACTGAAATTCCATTGTTGGTATCATATAGTAGCATATATAAAAAAAAACAAAAAAAATTAAAAAACTGACCATGTGTAAAACAAAAAGGGCCTAATATATAATATATATATATAATATAATAGTATATATATATATATATATATATTTATATATATATATATATAATATATATATAACAATTATATATATCATAATAAATATATATATATATATATATAGGCTATTCCCCTTGACCTTACTCCGAAAAAAAAGCTTTGGGAAATTTAAATCCGAATTTATTATTTTAGAGGGATAATACATTTTATTCCTTTCTATAGCACGACATTATTATTTTTATAAATTTTATAAAAAAAGACCTCTTTTTGCATTTTTTTTAATCCACATCGAATTTAAAAATATGTGGTTTAAACTTATTATTAATTTTATTGACTGTTGTTAGATAGCTAGTGGTTAGCCTATCAGCTAATACTATTTGAAAGCGTAACTCGTAGCGTAAAGATGAAACCTGACGATATTTTTAAAATAAAGCAGGAAACGAATATTTTTTTAATTTCTCCAAGAATCAATATAATAAAACAGGAGAGTTATGTGAGATATGTCAAATATATTGTTGCGTAAAAAAAAAAAAAATAACAAATACTATTTTAGATGCAATAAGTGCAAAAAATCTCAGATCACCCATTCTTCGGCAATGACGATTTGATCTGTAATGTTTATAGTACTTATTAACTAAACTTATAGTAAATATGAGTTAAGCCATTTTATACGTTATCGTTAAATAAATAGATCTTTCTAGTAAATTTTGTTTTTGTTTTTTTAATAACGATACCCCAAGGGTATACCGCACCGATGGCAGGAGTCGGGGTCTCTCGGCCTTCCGGGGAACTACGGGGTAGGACTAATTCCCCCCCTCCGGGGAGGGTCTCCGGAACCCCCGCTCTTTGGTATTTAGGTGTCGCGGGGGTTCCTCCGCCCCTCCCCTACGGGGTATGGAAAACGTCCCCCCCTGTGTTCCCCGTCGGCTCGAGCCCCCCTACATTGCCGTGTAATACCTTTACAAATAATATATATATATATATATATATATAGTATATATATATATATATTTATACATATATATATATAATAATATATATATATATATAATAATATATATATATATTATCTCCCCCGGCCATCTCCCCAAAAAAAAAATATATTTTTTTTATTTTCTTTTTTTTTTAACATTTTCCTAACCAA
>JABUQX010053127.1:17500-20000 GCA_015478945.1 Trachelipus rathkii
ATATATATATATATATATATATATATATATATATATATCAAACTTAATTTAAATTTTAATTTTCTGCCCTGAAAACAAAATTCAACTTGAAATTTTTGGAAGCAATATACAAATATTTCAATTTTCTAGTTCATATTTTATATTTGTAATGAATTTAGGACTTATTAAAATTAAATATTAATTTTAAATAATAGTTTCTTGTATGAAATAAATCATCCTTGATTTATTATTGTTTGCATTGATTCGACCTTGAAAATGAACATGAAGAGGTTTTCTTGATTCAAGGTGAAATGAAAAATTATTTTTGTATTTTATTAAAATTGTTTTTGATTATTTTAGTACTTTCGTACTTTCTTTAGTATTTATAAATATTAAATGATATAGTAAGTACATCTATATTTAATAATTGTACTAATTTTAAAAGGTTTACTATCGTTAATTAAAGAAATGTTTTCACTCCATTATTGTGCAATATTAATAGCAGAATATCAAAACTTGTGTTAGTTGTTGCTACGCTCATCAAATTTTTTCTACTAAGTGGATTCTAATATTATTGTTTATTATTATTAATAAATAGAAAACATATTAAGCTTTAATTTAATATGAAATTTTTTACTAAAAAATTTTAAAGGAAAAAAGTTATAGGTAATTTAATTAACAATTGTACTGGTTTTAAACTCAAAATTTTCTAGAAAAAACTCTAAAATTGTTTTCTCTGTAAAACGAGGTAAAATTTTTTTTTAATAAAATAAAAATTCAACCTTTCTTCTGTATTATGAAGTAAAAAGCTTATTAATTTGATTATTTATTTTTTAAATAAAAGCATTTACAGCAATTCTTACAAGCACAGGTTAGATTTCAAACCTTTGAAAAACGAAATTTTCAGCGCAAAATGCTTGAGAATTACTTTTCGGTCCGCGCGAGTGATATAAATAGAGCGCGAGTCTTTCCTCCTTATTCATTCTGTCGCTCGCTGTTGTTGAGAGAAGACGTAAAGTTATTATTACTCGTAGCATTACTTTGACCCAGTTTACTTTTGCTCTGCATTATGTCTGACGCTGTTGCTGCCGCCGCCAAGGCTACAAAGAAGGCACCAAAGGAGAAGAAAGCCAAGAAGACTTCAACACACCCAAAATATTCTGCAATGATATCTGAAGCTATCAAAACTTTGAAAGAGAGATCTGGCTCCTCCAGACAAGCAATTGTGAAATACATTGTTGCCAACTTCAAGATTGATGAGAAGACTGCAATTACCCATGTGAAACTTGCCCTCAAACGTGGTGTAAAATCTGGAAGCCTGAAACAGGTTAAGGGTGTTGGTGCCTCAGGATCCTTCAGATTGGTTAAGGCTGACGCCGAATCGAAACCAAAGAAAGCTGCAGTTAAAAATGCCAAGAAACCAGCATCCAAAAAGCCCGCTGCAAAGAAAGCTGGTGAAAAGAAGACTCCCTAAAGAAAGTTGTAAAGAAGCCCGCTGCCGCTAAGAAAAGTCCAGCAAAGAAATCAAAAGCCCAGAAAAACCCTGCGAAGAAGTCTGCCAAGCCCAAAAAGCCCGTTGCCAAGAAGGCAAAGAAATAAGTTCTAGAAAACCCTTTCTATTTTTCAACGGAATGTTGGACTTCTCAAATCAACCCTAATATATTTGCATCGTGTGGTGTTTAAATTTAACTCTTGTAGAGTTTATATATATATATATATATATATATATATATATAGAATTATATATATATATATATATATATTATATATATTATATATATATATATATATATATATATATATATAGAGAGCATTTGTACCTGAGCTGCTCAGTGTTATTTTTCTGAAATATTTTATTTATGTAAAGATTTATTTTCATTAAAAATTTATGTGAATCTGTTTTTCTTTTAATTCTTTATATATGTATATTGCTTGTATATGGTACACAAATATTTTTGAATATTTTTTTTAACTTAAAAAATGTTGACTATTGACAACTGCAAAGGTTTTCAAAAAATGTTGGAAAAGTTTTTTGTTTACTTTTATATTTGGTATGAGTGGGTAAATGGTTTCGGGTCTTTTCAGCGATGTGTACACTGGTTCAGATATTGTGTGGACTAAATAAAATTTACTTCTTTAAACACTTCTATTATAAAAGTGCTTTGCAACTATTAATGAAGGCTCTAAATTTCTTTTCTTTTTTCACTTGGCACTTTATTACTTTTTCTTGGCGTTAATTAGCTGTTTCTGCTACTCTGGAAGAACTACATTTCGAATACATAGATGGAAATTATTCCACTTTAATATATATATATATAATATAATATATATATGTATTTTGAAAATTATAATAATATATATATAAAATAAATTTGAATTTTGAAAATTTTTAAAATATTGTGGAAACCACTCAAAATTATATAGCGTCAAATTTTCACAATCGTAAACATGAAAAAGGTTTGAAATATTTGGTATAATTCAAAAAAATTTATAAATTAAGCTTTATTATATTTTTATTATT
>JABUQX010053128.1:0-24969 GCA_015478945.1 Trachelipus rathkii
GGAGAGTTTCGACTCTTAGCTTAGTGCCTTAGCATAATCCAATCTCTCTCTTCACGTCTTAGCAAATATTCTCATAAATTATCGGCTAGATTCTATCCATATTCGGGCACACGCTAAAAATGATTGCTATTATTAGTTATCAGTTTTGAAACCAAAACGCTACTATATCCACATGACGCAATCAAGATAGTCATTTTCATTCGAGGCGCCTCTTGCTACCTTTTATGTTTCGCATTTCACATAATAAGTATAAGTTGCCACATTAGGTATTACTAACAGTGAGATTTATTTTAGGTGATGAATCAGCATAACAGTGCATTTTTGTCCATATTGATTTATATCTGATAAATATTCACGTTATGAATTAAACCATAATCTGTTACTACGAATATTTTAGCTCTGAAATCAGTATGTTAGCATGTCAAACTATTGACTGTCAACTGACTATTAAGATACACTTAATTCGATTCGAGAGTCTGCCCACACCAGACAAATAATTATTAAAATTTATCTAATGAAATTCAAGCTGGGGAGAGAGTAAGAGGGGAGAAAAAAATTTAGTTCTTTGATAAACTCTCATTCCGAAGAACACAGTGAATCAAATGTTGAAACAACATAACTCAGGCGGCTTGCTCTCCTATTAGTAAGCTACAATTTGAGTATCACTCTTACAAGGAAATAGTCCAATTAATATAGAGCATTCCCATTTGCTGAAACTACTACTATACATCTAATAACCGTTCAACCCTACCATGTACACTAAAGTGGAACACGTACCACTAATTGGTTGACAGAATTAAGTGATAAATTATTTCTAGAAATATTTGCTAAAGTAGTTTAGATATAATGTTTATCTGTGGAGCAAACACAATAAAGAAAAAAAAGCCATACCTATGCAAAGAATAAATATACAGAAGCTTGCATTTGTTCTTATCCAGGAACCTATAATATACCAAACCACCTTCCATATTAAAACCTTATATTATCTCAATAGTCTCCTTTACTAAGTTGTTGCGAATCGAGTCTCACACTCTATACCACAACTGCTGGCGGTTGCGCGACAATCGAATTGTTCAACCTTTTAATAAATTTAAAACAAACTTGCATTATATCTGAAAAGGTGCAATATACGAAGGAAATTTGTGATGCTTGCCTTCTTCTTAAGAGTGGCACAAATTAAGATGGTATGCATCGTCCCCCTGATCACCTATTCGATGTTCCCATAAAATTGAAAAAAATATTTATTTGGTCTCTGAGTTATAGTCAAATTTGATACAGTAAATTATTTTTTGGGAGGGACCGTCGGTTATCTATTCCCGTTTCCTCGCTTTTGGGGGTTTAATTAGAAATCTGAGAAATCAACTCTATCCCAATTCTTGCCCATCAAAAGAACTACACCGGTCCTACATACCATCGCCTTCAGTCGCGTCCTCGTTCCTAATAGCCCTTACAACAATATAAAGGACCAAACAACCAGAAAATTCAAGATTTTACAAGCCTTAGTTTGCCAGTAAGCTATAAGTTGTACTATCGACTCCTAGCATATCTATAGTACATTTCAATGTTAAGATAAAGGGTGACCCCAAATAAAAAATAGAAAAACTATTGTAGATTTCGCAGACAACTACTTTAATGAATAATATAAAAAAATCTAATTAGCTAAGGCATAACAATAGTTAGCTATTTTATACAGCTTTACTTATAAACTATCCTATGACTCTTGTTATAAACAACAGATTGCCGATTTTATTTATATGCCCCAGTATTCTTTAATAGCTTTATTATCTAGATTCAACAAAACACTAGATTTAAATAAGTACTTAGCTTTCAAAATTACTCGCTTTATAGAAGTATTCACTACCTAAATCTTATTTATCTTGAGGTACAAAGCAGAAGTTACCAAGCCAACCCGATTATCTCATATCGTAAGTTAAAACTTTTACTTAATTGAAGTAACCTTATGTGATGAAAGCAAACCAATTACCATCTATTTTTTCTAAACTTAATGAAATTCTCACCTTTTGCCATCTTTTTAAATCTAGGCCCATCACGTCAACAGAAGTTTCATAACAAAAGAAAATCATCTGGTATTGAAAATCTGGTAAACCAGAATCTCGTTACACTATTCCTAACGTCGGTGGCGCGAGGGATTCTCCGAAAATTTATTTGTCACGTAAAGTCAGGCATAAACTCGTAACCACCACTTAGAAAAGCTTTAAATCTTTGGAGCATTTATAGTTCCTCTTGGTCGATTTTTATCATTTTTTATATAATTACTTTGAGCGAGACAAATAAGTGGGACCTAGCCCAGCACTGAGAACACCTGTGGCGCCACAAAGATTATGAACAAACGCCACCATGCTTTCTCTCGACCTATCTCACCATGATGACTTTATTGCCATCTTAGTTGTACACCACTGTTTTCTATTTCGCGCAACCACTCTTAGCATCCAACAACCATCGATACCTACTCACCTTTACGCACTATATTGAGCAAGTAACTTCTTCATCACAGCCTATGCTGGGGACACCTTATCATAAGCTTGCTAATAGTCCTAAATATAGCAAATCGCTACTGGATTCTCCTAAGGATCAATGCAGTCAGTAAGATTATTCCATAAACTTCTAAATAAGGGTTTGTCTGACATGACCTATCCCTTTCTGAAACCGGTCGCTGGGAGTCTTCACAGTCATCCAAATCATTTTCTAAAAGCGCCTGTAAATCATCTTCAGTAATCTTTTTTCTAGACATATTTTGGGACCGTAATTATTATATAATAATTGCACAGTCACAAATGCATTTACTAAATCAAATAATGTTCATTAGTAAAAAACTAGAAATCAGTAAAGAGATCTTTTAAAGTCATTGATATATATATATAATATATTATATATATTACTATCTACTATATTATAATTATATATATATACTATATATATATATTATATATATATTATATATATTATATATAATATATATATATATATATATACATACTATATATTATTATATATATATATATATATATTAATATATATCATATATATAATACTACTATAATATATATATATATATATTTAAGGTGACAGCCTTATAAGATTGTCACAGAGATAGGATAGTATATAGTGTGTAGAAATGCAGGATCTCGCGTGAGTCTCAACGGGTGAGTCTGACTGCTTGAGCGATCGATTCCTGTGTGAGTCGAATATCCGTATATATTATATTATGAGAGAGGAGGAGAGGAGAGAGAGTGTTTCTTATGTATTCTGATTTATGAGTTTATTAGAGATCAGAGAGGTCACTAACAATTAAATTTTAGGCTTTTTTAAACTAAAGAAAAAGGCTAAATACTGTTAGTGACTATATATCATTATATAAATTTTAAAAAAAAAAAACATATTTCAATCGATTTTAATTCTGGTTACCAGAAATCTACACCATTACAAATAAACCAAAACCAACACATATAAGTGGCTATACTAATATATATAGATATATATAAGATATATATTATATATATATATAACTATATTATATATACTAATACTAATACTAATCATAATAATCACACTGAATGTTAGAACAAAATCTTTATATATATATATATAATATATATATATATATCATATATAACTAATAGTATTTAGTATATAGTATATATTTACTAAGCATATATTATATATAGTATTATTATATATTATCTACTAAATATACATTATATATATACACTACTATTATATATATGATACACACTATAATATAAACAAAGGCATGGTAAAAAGTCGAATCAGAATGATAAATTTTAATTTTCGATATATTAAACCAATTGAAACAACGGAAGGTTTGTTATATCGACATTGGTTCTTATTGCAAAAGATAATGATGAGTAATATTACTAGGTGTTTTATATTAATTTGAAAACGTTCTATACTAATAGGATGCCGGCAGCAAACGCAAGATAGACTCAATTTTTAAATACCGTCATAAATAGACATTAACCGCAAATGCGGCGCCACTTTGTTGGGGAAGTCTATATGATTGACAAGGCCGCAGTGTAAAGGGGTTGAGAGCAAGCAAATATGACCTATACAATGCCAAGATAGGTATGAGACTCTGGATATACAAAAAACGAAATGTACAGAGAAATTAAAAAATATATGTGTAGATAGGCTTTTTCTTATATTTATGTATATATATATATTAGTAGTAGTATAGCTATATATATATATATTATATATATTAGTATTAGTTATATATATATAATATGATATATATATATATATATATAGGATAGCATTGGACGGGCGAGACGAATCCGCGTATTTTTTCTTTGGAAAAAGGGTGAGCTTTACCTGTAAATTTTAAAGACATGCACCGGTTATCTACAAGTCATCTTTTCCGATTCACAAGGTATTTGGGTGCCCATTGCACTATTACTAGATATTGTAGATGGGTTTATAAATTACTATATAATATAATATATTATTATATAGTATATAGTAATTCCAAACATTTAATGACTTTCTTATATAATATATCGTATATATATTATATATAAGCTATACGTATATAGTATATATATATATTATATATAAATATATTACCCTTATTCTAGCATTATTCTTCTCACCGTCCTTTCTCGCGCAAATCTAAATTTTGTTTCTTTCCCCGCCGCTCTCTCTCCTTCCTGCCGATCTTTCCTTCGAACTTCGTCTGGCGGGGCGAAGGGTTTTGGCGAGTTTATATCCTTTCTTTAAGGAGCAGACGGAGGGGCCGAAACTCGCGTTAATTACTAAGTGGCATGTCTCCCCTGTGGAAGGGCTGATCGGCATCGCCTTCCAATCTTAGTAAATTATCTACTTAAGGCGTTTAAAATTTTCGCCTGGCAAATGTGAAAGCCGAAAGGAATACTTTTCCTGGCACCTTCTTAAGGATGATAAATCTCCGCATAAAACGTTGTTTCTACTGAAACATTTTCAGCTGGAAGTTGTACTTCCCCTATATCTGGGTGGCGTTTCTCTCTGAAAGGGCTTCACAGCTAAGCATGGTTTTTTCGCGCTATGCAGATGCACACAATATGTAGAGAGCAGCGCCTAGATCGAGAGGCTTTATCTTCTTTTTCCTTCTTTTCTTTTACTGCGTTTCTCATACAACATTTTGAGGTGAGGCATTCAGCCTCACCTTGAACAAAAGTTGTGAACTTTCATTTCTCCCTTTTTTCTCTCCTTCCCTTCCACCGCTTCTCCTCATTCTTTTGTGTTCACTTTCTCTCTCCTATTTCCTACTTCTCTATGTCCTTTCACTTCTTTCCTTTCAATTGGGACAAGCATATCTTCCTCCCCTGCTCCGGGTGGTGGCAAGATATCTTTCCTAGCAGCGGACAAGCGTATCTGCCTCCCTGCTCCAAGGTGTGCGAGATAGCAATCTCTTTCCGGTCCGGGATTAGTGTTCAGCCGGACCACTTCTCCTAGGGTGTGACGAGGATAACATTCCCTTTCCCGGTGGGAGAATAGGTTTAATGCATGCCACGACTCGTTGTGGGATACTCCCCATCCAAGTCTGTTTTTCCGCTCCTTCCATCTCCTCTGGAACCGAGGGGTCACACGACTCGACCTGCAATTCGTTCTCGGCCATCCTAGAGACTCGTTAATAAAAATGAAAGTAAAGGGGGTTAGTAGGTTTTAGTGGATCTGCGGATAGTTGAAAAATGAGGAAAATGGTTTTATGGGATCAAAATCTATTATGATTATTATTAATTACAATTGAAAATTAAATAATATGAGTCTTTTAAAAATAAAAATTAAAGTGCTTTCAACTACCTACTTGATATAATAGTGAATTGCTTTTTTATTAAAATCCTTAATTCCAATTATGTCTAATAAGAAAATTATAAGCGATAGTATTAGAAGCAATATCCGTTTAATAACATTTTCCTCTCATGGTCGCGAGAAAGAAATACAGATCAGAAATGCTTATTGCTTATTCTTTCTATTCTTCTAGTTCAAGGTTAACAAAAACCAGCATGTGATGCTAAACGCTCCTCGAGGTGGCCGCTATGCACGTGACTTTTCTACTCTGTACATGCAACCTTCACAAAGTTGAGTGTACACATGCAAGTTAAAACTATAACCTATATATATTATATAATATATATATATATATATATAATATATATATAATATATTATATAGTAGTACTATATGATAATAGATATACGTATATAGTTATATATAAGACGATGATACTACTATATATATATATATATATATATATATACTATATATAATATATATATCACTATATAATATATAATATCATTTTATATTATATAATGGCCTAAAAAAATATGTGGGATTGATTGGGTTTTTTTTTGTTAATAAAATGGATACAATTCAAGAAAATTATAAATTCAATTAAAAAATGGATACAAATTCAAAACTGGCTAAAATTCGATTTTTATTATGGTATAGTTAATTAACAATAAACCCAATCGATTCCCGTATGCAATTAAAAAAAACATAATGAAAATATTACAAAATAAAAATTATCTCCTTCCCTACTCCCTTTTTCTTTTTTTTTTTTTAAGTGTGGCTGGACGGGGCCAGTTGTCCTTGATCGCGCAACTGAGTTTGTCAAAACGGCACGTTCTCTCCTCTCTTTGCTGTATACTTGGGTGTGTGAGATTGTAATACAGACTGCTGCGTTCGTTTACACACGTTTAAAACACACTTTATTTAGCAATAAGCCATAGTATACTATATATATATTAATAATATATATAATATATATATATAATATATAATATTATACATATAGTATCATATATATATATATATATATATATATAAATAGTTTTTGGATGTATTTATTTAATAGGTTATAGTAGCATTACTTAGTGGATTATAATAAAATTATTATAAGATTAAGATTGGATTTATAGGTTATAAATTCATTAATTAGTGGATTATAGGAAAATTGTAATTAAATTTGTCAAATTAGTGAATTTAAAATTAAGAAAAACTAATGCAGCACTCAACATTCATGTGACTAGTAATTTTCATATATACAGAAAGTGGAGGGCTCACCTGCTAATTTGATTTTTGGGGTATTATACTCTTCCCTCCGCTTGTTACCCTGTCGTTGAGTCGCTGCTGGCCTTCCGAGAACGGGGGTGGCGTCAATGAACAAAAGCTGTTTGGTGTGCACCGTGTTATGTTAACGCTCTGAAGATATTCGTGTGCGTTAGGCCTTTGTGTCCTAGCTTATTTCTCTTTTTGTCACGAACTTCCTTTTTTCCTGTACGCTTTGGGTATGCGGATTTGTCACGACAGGCGTATATATATAGATATATATTATTATATATAATACTATAGTATCTAATATATTATTATATATATACAAAAGTATAAAAATAATAGTATACCAAATATACATAAATGTATTTAAAAAAAATTTGTAAAATTTATTTTTCTCTATTTCGACAAATCCGAATCCAGAATAGAAAGGGTTTTCGTTACAGGAAATAATTATTTAGATGCCCTAGTGCTCCTATTAGATCTCTTCTCCTCCTTTGATTCCACACAGACACACAATCAAACTACTACTTATTTTAAAAAATACTTGTTAAAATTTAATTATGCCTTTAATCACTTGATCTTTAATTAAGTATGTAGTTTTTAATTTTTATTATTAATTTCTTGTTTTTTATTCAATTACATAAATTTTAAATAAATTGAACTGATATAATAATTTTACGTTCTTTTGTAACTTATCTTTTTATTGATTCTTGCGTTTACCGAATCAATTTTTGTTATCGGGAGGCCAATTTTCCTGTGTTCTCTGCTCGTCGACGAAATTGTTTTTGGCGCTGGAGTGATTGAGAGGGACGATCCTTTGGGTTTTGAGTAAGGGAAATTAGTTAAGTTAGTAACCTAATCTATGCCACAATAATGCACTGTTTATGACCTATTATTAAATTAGCAAACTAATTTATCCTGCTTTATAAGAATCTGTTTATAATCTACTACTTTTTTCTAATCCGACTGCGTATTTTTATTTATTTGCCACTTCTACGGCAATCCTATTTCTTCTATTATTTATTTGCCACTTCGACGGCACTC
This sequence comes from Trachelipus rathkii, assembly GCA_015478945.1. Classification (NCBI taxonomy): domain Eukaryota; kingdom Metazoa; phylum Arthropoda; class Malacostraca; order Isopoda; family Trachelipodidae; genus Trachelipus; species Trachelipus rathkii. Next base: position 8,122 of record JABUQX010053128.1, read on the forward strand.
CAAATTCTATATCAGAAGATTCTTTCGTTCACATCCTGGTATTGTACACTGTCTTCGAATTTTTTCTCCGCTTTTTATGTGACGTTGAGAGTTTCCTTTTGCTGGTTTTGAATTTTTATTCTCGGGGTAAACCTTCCTTCTCCCTTCCCTCTGAGTATCAAGGCGTTACTACATACTAATTTCTCGTCCCCTAGTCTTAGCGGCCTTTCTGTTATAGAACTACAGGGAGTGCGAATGCTCTGTTATCTAACTTGCGATACCTGACAGTTCTTCCCACCTCTCTGGAACAAGCGTAATTGCTTAGTATACTCGACGCACACCCCTTGGAGCAGGATGGAAGATAGAGTACTGCGTCTGTCCCTCTCGCTGAGCTTAGGTGCATAATCTTTCTTGCCACCACCCCGGACAGGGGAGGAAGAATTATGCTTGTCCCCAGATTGAAAGGAAAGAAGTTTGAAAGGACCATAGAGAAGTAGAAATAGGGAGCGGCACGAGCTTATATGGAACTCATCGGCGGGATGCAAACCGAGCATGACGCATCTTAAAGAGTAACCAGATGAAGGCGAGAAACGTCCCGGTGATGTACATTGTGAAATAGAGGAGAGCAACAAAAAGACGAAGTAAAGATTACTGCATAATGCTAGAGAGGAGAGGATTCATATCACAACATTTTGTTCAACGCTGGGAGCTGCAAGCCTCACCAAATGTTGTAAGAGCTTAATATATATTGAACGCCAGTTGTGCTATAAAGGCTTTCAAACAGAAGCATTTGATACAGCAGGAAAAGAGAAGTAAGATATCACTTATCTGCAAGGGACCAAGGGTGATTTTCCACTCCTGATCCAGTAATTTTGAATTAAACTAACACGTCCAGAAACAAGAAATAACTTTTTAAACAACACCAGAGGTATAAAGAGGCCCGATGAATTAGAAGCCACAATTAAACAATCTTATATTAAAAAGGTCACAGTTTACAAATTATCCCTATGCGATAGAAAAGAACTACACTCATTAGAACGTGAGTATATAATCCATTCACTGAATAGCACCCCATCTACTAGACGTAGAATAAAACATCACATCCAGACATTCAAAGTAGTAATAGAAACTAAGGGGAGATACTAACAGTCGCTCAAGAGACAATGAGATTTTTTCAGCTCTAAAAAAAATCACTAGTGTGGAATTAATATAATCACCCTTTAGGAAATAACAATAAATCATCCTGTCCTAATCATTTACACATTCATGGTTATCATAATAATGGTGCCAGATTATTGATATTTATATTATTATCATTCCTATTATTATTTTTCTTTCATTATTTATTATTTTTCCATAGTTAAAATTATTAAATTAACGTTCTTTAACATTAGAAAATTTCAATACGATTGGAAAGCATTGGATCATGTCATCCTATCCTACAGATTATTGAAATTGATATAAATCTACTATTTGTAATTAAATTATTCGGAGGTCTTTCTCGGCCCCGCCGTCGTTGCATTTCCTTTAAAGAAAATATATAATCCCCCAAATCCACTTTTCGCCCCGGCCAGACGAAATTTCGATTAGGAAAATGTAATTCTAGAGGGCGGAAGAGAGAATGAATATTATTATGTAGCCGGGAAATTGATTAATTATTGATTATTGTAAAATTAATTAAATTTCTTAGATATTGCCGGGATTGAGAATTATAATTTTTTTATTTGCATAATAAATTAGTATATTATTTTGTTAAAAAATTATTTTATTATGTTCTTCCTCAATTTTCTTAAATATATATTTTTCCATTGAAATAATTTTTAACAATACATAAATTTAATTAATATTTATATATATAATACTTTGTGAGCTGGATTATTATATATATATATACACCTCAATATCTTTTCTATATTTAATGTACGTTTATCATACTTAAAGTGATAATATTCTATATATAGTGATATAAGTGAGATATTATATTATAAATATATAAGATCCATCAATAGTATATATAATTAATAGGCTAATAAATACTATATAATGGTTAATATAGATTTATTTCCATACATTTGCTCATGGACCACCCCCAGAAAATACATTCCCACAACATCACACTGAAGAGTTTGTCGTGCATAAATTATGTATTACTTTACATTTCGTTTTTTTTTTGTAGAATAAGCCGGCATGTCTATTTACTTTTTCTTGCTAAGAATTTAAAATGTGACAGTTTAGTAATGCGTATCAACCTCAACGTTTATCTAAAAGATTAGGAAATAATTATCGGAAATTCGTTTTTTCCTCTCCCTGTATCCAAATTATAACATTAAAAAAACAATATATATATATATATATATAATAATTATATAGATATATATTTTTTTATATAATATTATATAATAAATTATATATAATTATATTAATTATTATATAATATATATATATATTAAGATATAATATATATATATTATTGTAATATTATAGTTATATATATATTATAATATATATATATATAATTATTATAATATATATATATATATATATAATATAATATATATATATATTATATATTAGTATGTACTCTGTAAGATATTATGTTTTGATGTATATATTCCAATAGTGAGAATATATATTTATAGATATACCTTACTAATAGTACTATAAATGTATATATTGTTATGATTAGGTATTATATATTATTGCCAATTATCTGATATAGCGAGTTTAAAATACCTACCTTTATACTGCGGCGCACTGACATCTTATATTATAATATAATTATGATAATTATGTTATTAAGTTAATACGCTTACCGAATTTTTTCTATGATTGGGCCGGATTGATAGTTTCCCCAATAATATTTTAAATCATTTTCTTCTATAGTATTATGCTTATTATCATACCTTTGTACAGGTATTCTAATTTACTTTGGGCACCCTCGTTGTCTTCTCAAGAGGGAGTTGGATAATATTTTTCCCCCTCTCATAAAGTAGGTTATCACTTTCACAAGTAACTTATTTTATGCACTAAACTGCACCAGTATGAATAGTAGGAATCCACGCGGACAAGTTTACTAAAAATTGACGATACAAACTTAGTTGGAAACTCATGTCCTTCACTCATGCCTCAATCGAGGAAACCTAAACTCTGTATGATGTCTCTCTCCTACAACAACGGGGAGGGCTAGTTCTCGCTAAATTGGTGGTATAGAGACAGCAATGTAGATTACTATCGGGTGGCCAGCGTCCTCCGCTTACCGTAAGTGAGATTTTCTGCGTTCACCCATGGCGCTCTTGTGTGTTCTATCTAAAGAAAAGTAGCGAAAAGGAGGTGAAAGGAAATAAAGACAGGGATACGGGCCTATGTATACAGTTTCTATGCCACGGTAAATAATGTTTTGAATGATATAATACCAATAAGAGAGGTGATATAGAATAATCCAGTGATATAACTTCATTCCTTATATGCACCTAGAATGGGTAATCGAGAGCATAGTACCGCTCATAGAGTAGATAGTCATATATATATATATATAATATATATATATATATATATATATATATACATTAATACATATTACGTAATTATATTATAAATTGCAGATATAAATAGTTTATATATATATATCGGTATTTATATATATATATATATATCATATACTAACGTAAGGTTGAGTATATTATTAAAAATATAGTATTTTATATATAATTAGTATATATATATATGATAATGATATACTAAATGATTATATTAATATATATATATATTACTTATAAGATATTATAATATATAGTGATGTTGTGTTTGTGTTTGTTATAAGGGTATTATATAGATAATCTGGTAAAACAGAAATAAAATCCGATTGATATAAAATATATTGTTTTTTTATATTTATTAAAATTATATAATGATATTATATAGGCACTAAACAAATGATAATTATAGCTTTTTCTTAGTGTTCTTAATAAAAGGTACCTAATATATTTATCTTTCTTATTTAAGTGGGCAATGTAATTACGGAGTTTAATAAAAGTATAAAAAAAAAATGAATACACACTTATTAGATATTAATTATCTGTGATGGACACCTATATATTAATACTAATATTCCATGAATAAATTATTAGAGAATATATATATATTATATATATAATATAAATTATATTATATATATTATATATATATATATATATATATATATATTAATTATATATATTATATATATATATAATATATTATAATAGATTAATATATATATATATTAATTTTAATATATTTTATAATATATTTAATATACATAATTCTTATATAATATATAGAAAATATATATTAATTATAATATATATATATAATATATTTAATTATATATTATTATTATATAAATATATATATATATATATATTTATATATATTATTTATATATATTAATATATATAATAGGTTTGTTCATTTTTTTTGTATATTTCAGTATGATTTTTCTATGTATTATACTTATGAACAATTTATATTGAATTATAAGTAAATGATTTGTATGTGAATGCTATACTGTGCAAGTATATTATATTAATATAATTAACCGTTTACCATAAAATTATAATGTATTATTATAGGATAAATAAGTATTAATTATTGAAGATTAGAGATTACAGGTCGATATTTACTAGTTAGTAAATAAATATTATATATATATATATATACATATAATCATTAGAATATGAATCGACGGATTTTATTAAAGATGGATCCGCAGTGATTCCTGAAAGTTATCGTTAGATTATATCCCAGATAATTATGTGAAGTGAAAGTGGAATGATGTATATACAAATATATTTAGATCTATATACCTCTTATAATGTAGTGGTAATGGAAATAAAATGGAATTATATATGTAGAATAGTAATAATATATATATATATATATTATATATAAATTATAACTATATATATATATAATATATATAAATATATATATATATAATACTATATATATATATAATATATTATATATATATATACTAATATATATATATATATATTAACTATATATATATATATATATATTATAATATATATATATATATATATGTTTATACTATATAATATATATATATATATATATATATATATATATATATTATATATACTATATATATATATATATATATATATATATATATATATATAGATATATATATATATATTCAGGGCTGCGGAGAGACGTAAAATAAATTTTTCGACTCCGACTCCTGACTCCGACTCCAACTCCGACTCCGTTTTCAAACTCCAATTTCGACTCCGATTCCGACTCCGACTCCGACTCCTACTCCCACTAAACAAAAATTTTCGACTCGACTGCCGACTCCAGCAGTCAAATTCAAATTCGACTCTGACTCAGCTTAGTGCTTACAAAGTTTCAATAAAACATGTTTTTGTTCAACTATTTTTTTTTTCGCTTGCCCCTTTTGAGAATAACAAAAAAAATATTACCACTTATCCAATGAATTCTAATCTCCAAATGCCCTATACGGTAACAATACCGTAATGACTAAGGTGTAGCGGATATCCGCATCCAAATTTCTCTACTAGCATCCGTATTTGCATTCGCTTCCACATGAATTTTTTTTTCGGATAGCGGATAGGAGATAGTATTCATTTATGAATTTATGAGACTAAATGTCCTCAACTTTCTGTAACGCAAGATGTTCAGGCTCTTTGGAATAGTAGTTGTATACATGCTTGAGAGGATGGAGAAATAAATGAAGCGTCTTTCCCCTTATGCCCTTTCGAACAACACAAAGGTTGAAAGCTTTTGACAGGTGATGATTATACGATTTTAGGTAATTGTATTACTCTTTTTAAACCGTTTGAAGAGGTAAACTAAGACGATTATCTCAGAAAATTCTTGTTTGCAGACGAAATTATGTTGTCTGTGCAACGATGAAAGATGTGCTAAATGCTGCTATTAAATTAGGTCATAAGGTGCAAGGCCTATCAAAGGGGTGAAAAGAAACCACCCCAGACACTAAAAATGCTAAGTGATTGCATTAAAAGCCGAGATAATTTAGTATTTCAAGTAACTACCAATGCCAAGAACGAAATTACGCCAATCTTGCTCGTAATAAGAAGTAAACTTTTCTGGATCTAGATACAAAAACCAAATTTTCTTGAACCACGTTATTACAAAGGTAGTGTGAAAATATATACCTCTTCATGTATTTGCCCCTTTTGTTGGATAAATTGTGTATGTATAGGACGATGGCCTGTAACAATGCCAGAAATTTTACACCAGCCCTTGGAAGAAATCACAACCGGAAAAGATTGCAGAACAGAAACGCACACCAAAACATATTGAATACTATCTGTTAGCGAAACCTTTGCTGAATCCATGAGAATCCATGAATGTTCTTTTAGCTTCTAGCAGCATGAAAAATCTTGTTCAGAGGTGTCAAATGACACACTGTCATTGATAAATTAGAAAACTTCTTTTAATTATTCAAAAACTAATAGAGCTAGAGCGAAAACACTCTTGAGATAGAATTTGGATAAATAAATCTGACCCCTGCTATTAGATTGTGGGAGAGACGGTGAAAAAGGCCTGGATAATTCTAGGAAAGTTTTCACATCTTGCAAACGATGATGAGCCGTCAAAAAGCAAGGAGGCAGGGAAATACTTGGCCTATTGTCCTTCCTAATAAAAGTGTAGCTGGGACATAGCATAACTTGTTCAGAAGATGTAAATACTGGATAGGTAAAGAAACTCATTTAAGAAGAACAAGTGAGAAGTGCCTGAACATATTCTTCCCTGCTTATAAAAGGTTGGCTTCATCTCAATTCGAGCAAGAGCGATATTTGTTGTGTGCCGATTTATTATAACCGCATCACATTTGAGAATACTCCACCTTAATTTCAAAGGTTATTTATTTATATAAGTATAACCTTTTGTTCAAATGGGCTTGAGCTTGGAGGCCAATTGATGATATAAACCCGCTTGTCGCGGGTGCAAAAGTAGCTTACCATTCTACAAACCCTCTGATCGCTACACCCATCTTTGGCAAGTGCATCAGTAGGGATAGGTTCATTTTACTTTTGAAGTATCTGCACTTTTCAGAAGATACTACATCCTTTTCATAGGATTTATGGATATTTAGGGAATCAAAGAGTTTTATATATATTTATTATAGAATAAAAATTCAGTTATATATGTTACTATATTCCTCCAAAAGTATATATTAATAATATTAGCAATTGTATATTGAAAACTCCTTCTATTGGTAAAAGAAGTGACTCTCAAGTAGTAGTATATAAATTACTGATATATTATACGCTACTATACATTAAAATAGTGCTCACCATAGATTTAGTGAGTATATATGGTGAAATATCCTACATTCTGCTGAAGCTAGTAAATACTGCCTACGTATTGTGATAGTACTTTAATATTATATATATTAATAATATGTTGGAAAAGAACCACAATCTATATTATCCTTTGAATACCAGGAGATATATGAAAGATATGAATTAAAATAGTATATACAAAAATTTGACATATAAGACCCACCAATATGATATATAGTATTTCTTAGAGTCTATCTTGCACCTCTATATAGTATATATACTCAACAAAAGTATGGAATATATATCGTATGATACTCTGAGCATAGATAATTTTCTATATACACTATATATTCCCTCAGAGTACTCATTGAATGTGTCTTTTAGCTAACAAGTAACAGTAATGTAGTTACTAGGCTACTGTTCTCGATAATATACAATTAGAAATAATAATCTTATTATATTGATCCATGAAATATAGTGTAATAGGAAAAAAAAAAATTGATAAGAATAGTAGAAATAATAATTATGTATCAGTATTGAATTGTAAAGTACAAATATTTATAATGCTAATTTTATCACATTGTATTTCTTATAAGAAAAAATTATATAATTATATGAAATATGTTGTAGCATTAAATATATATTATAACTAAACCAATTATTAGATGGAATGGATTTATATATTGGGTACCCAACATATCGTGCGCAATCTGCGTCAGTAACACAGCTAATATATATATATAAAATAGATTTGAGGTAAGGAAAATATACGTTAAACAAAGTGACAATACCTTAAGTCGGTCTAGCATATAATTATATAAATAATTTATAATATAAGTGTACTCACTGATAATAATAGTATGTAATATTTATATATATTATATATATATATATATTACTGTTTACATATATATATATAGTATAAATAAATATAGACCAAATAACTTTCTTGACTATCATCTCTATATTGACCAAAGAAAAGGGATAGTTAAAAAATGATACTATACAATAGAAATATTTGATTATTATTAATTTTCAGGTATAATCTAAATGAGAAATTATATATACATATATGCTCAACAATATATATGAATAAATATATTATCTAAATCTGTTGTCTGAAATGGAGTGAAAAAATAAAAGTCTTTTACTATTGTAACTTTATATATAATTACAAGTATTATCATCGAAATAAATTGCTTCTGACTTCCTAACGGATAATAAAGGTATATAGTAGATGTTTATACTGGCTAGAAAATAACCTAAATACTATATATATAACAACTCGCCCGAAAGTCGTGCTTTTGCGCCTTGTTCAGGTGATCACGCAAAATCTGTCCTCTCTTCTGGTCCGAAACTTCGATTCTAATCCCCTAGAGCATTTTTAGAAAATACCCATTGTGCTGTGATTAAACGCATATGCTTAACCAAAGGATACCGCGGGAAAGTCATGAATAGACATTAATACTCTCAGGCTAGGGTTTTCGCGAACTTAAATCAGTTAGAACCTGCAGGCGAGATGCTATTGCTTTTCATTAGGCTTCAAAACTCGCTCACCCAGAGGTCTCCAGAGGATCTTGCTTCTGCTTACCTAGCGCAAAAGCGAAAGGACCAGCGTTGCTAGCTCTGTCGCCCTATATACCATGCCCGAAGAAAATCTTCACTGTGTTTCACTAAAACAAAAAAAAAAAAGAGAAGCCTAACCTTACGAAACTTCCAACTATACTGCTTTTATTGTATATACGTGTTTGAAGCTATTACCTTATTGATACGCTAATATAACGCCTATATTAGTTATATTAAATATAAATAATATTACTATACTGAAATGAAAAAGCTGTAGAAGTAATTTATAATAAGTCTGTAAGAGATAGGGTGGTATATGGTAGATAATAATATATGAGGGTAATACCTATATATATTATATATATATATATAAATAACATCCAGGTCACAAGTCTTGGACATAGAATAATTTAATAGCAGCAGCCTAATAAATAATAATATATATATAATGAAATGTTAAAATATATAAAAAATAATAATTTCTTAAGTAAAAAATATATTATATAATAAATTTTTTTATTATTGATATTTTTAACTTTATCAACATAAAAAACTCTATAATAGAACATTGATATACTATTTATAAGAGTAGTATCATGTACTATATTATTATTAAATCTATAATTAGGTAGCTGTAGAGTGACTTTACTTCATTGTAAATACTCTCATAAATATTAATTTTCATAATTTTCTATAAGGAGTAAAGAGCTATATATTCATGTTTAAAACATTTTTGTGCTTTACTTTTTATATAGGAATATTTATATAAGAAAATAAGTTTTCTGTGAAAAAAAATTGTATATAACTAAAGCTAGTGGAACTTGGTTCGACAATATTAATTAATTCATAATATATAATATATATTAGATATCATATTTATAAAATGATTATTTTTTAAATTGTGATATAGCGAGTATATATATATATTATAATAAATAGAGACTTTTATTAATTGGTATACGATACATTATATTATATATATATGATTGCCCGGGGAGGAGTACTTGTGACTAAGACTCTAAAATCCGCATCCTCAATGCCGCGATAGATTCTTTACTAATCCGCAATCCGCCGAGATAGTCAAAAATCATCCATGTCTACATCTATAGTTAATGACATAAAGTATTTGTAAAAGTGTGCTCGGCTATCGACTATCATTCTGTATGACAAAACAAATATATTTCAGTTCGGAGACAAATGTCCTATAGAGCGCACATGTCCGCCGTTATCAATGCAATATTTATTTGTATTATTATGTTTATTAGTAAAGAACATCCATTTAAATAAGAATTAACAGTTTATTCTTGACCTTTCAATTAATAATAATAATAACTAATAATATAAATACATAATAATAATTATAAAAAGTTTAATAATAGAGTAATTAGAAATAATAGTAAATGAAATTATAAGCTATAAAATAGGTGAATAACTATTAGTGTGTTTTAAAAATAACTGTAGTTCATATTCTTAAGAGTTCTTTTTTTTTTTTTTTATATCTAAAATTAAATCAATAATTAAATATTTATCACATACAGATCAATAAAAAATAATAAATAGACAGTAATAAGATAGAATTTCATGATATAAATATATATTATAAAAGAATAATGTAGAATTCAGTAATTTTAAGATATAATTAATAATAATAATTAATAAATTAATAATTATTTTAATATAATAATATATATTAAAAATAATTAAAGAATAAATATCATATTATATTTTTATCTTACTAGATAAACTCCAAAATCAATTGAAAAAATAGTTAGCCTCCATAATAAATTGAATTTTCCGATATACATACCGAAAACATCCGACTCCGAACTACGAACTCAGAGTCAAAACAAACACATGACCCTTGACTCCTCAAAAAAAGTCTCGACTCCTGACTCTGACTCCCAACTTGCTGGTGTAATTTTCGACTCTCTAGATCTCCGACTCCGACTCCACGTACACAGGAATCTTCGACTCCATTGTACCCCCTATAGTCCTGATATATATATATATATATATACTATATATATATAATATATTAATATATTATGATATATATATAATATTATATAATTATATATAATTAATATATATATTTATATTATATATATATATATATTAATATATATTAATATTTAATATATATATATATATATATTAATATATATATATATAATAATTATATATATATATATATTATATATTATATATATATATATATATATATATATAATACTATAATATATTATATATATTATATATATTAATATAATTAATAATATTAATATATATATATTATATAAATATATTACATTTTTAAATTTATGACACCCCGACCCTTGAGTGATAGTAAAATAATTAGTTGAGATGTAGTGTCGTAGTATCGTAGTTAATTTCTTAAAATTGAGAATTTTTCAGAGCGAGTTAACATAATAACTCATTAAACAATCAGATTACACAAAACAAAGAAAAAGGAGTTGCCTTCCCATTGTTTAATTGAGATCCTAGTCCAATATCATCATGATTTAATTTAATATATATTATTAATATCAATTTATTATTAGGAATGCTTTTAGTTTTGATCTAATTAATATTTTTAAAAATCATTTTGGTTATTTGAATTTAATATTATATATGATATTATACCTCTATATTAAAATTTTTTGATGTGAAGTCCAATGTATATAAATGAGTGTAGATAATACTCAGGGTTGATTGCAATTATATAGTATAAATATAACTATAGAGTACACATATATATATTCTCCAAACTCGATATATAATATATAAATAAATGTAAATGATATCTTAAGCATTAACATCAGTATTTCACGTATATTTATCTGGAGTTAATTTAAACCTAGAGGTAATAAGGGTATTGTAAGATAAGTGTGGATATTATCCTATATATAACTATATAGAGCTCACTACCGAGAGATACTTCCAGATAAAGGGGTACCCTTTGAAGTGGTAAATAGTCATATTATACTTGTTTTGTCATAATATATATATCTTTATTTATTATATATTTATATTATATTTAGAAATGGTGATAAGGAAAGTATACATCAATTTAGGTTCTCCAGACATATATATATATATATATATAATAAATTATTAATTATCTAGTTAATTAAAAAATGCCGAGTATTATTACGTAATGATCCTCATTCCAGAAATATATTAAGGTCAAAGGGATTAGAGAGATGAAAGAGGTAAATAATTTAGTAGATATTTACACACTGTAACTACGATAAAATTATATTAAATGGGATAATTCAAAGTTTGTTTTTTATATACTTTTATTATTATATATATATTATTACTTATATTCTACATCAATAATTTAGTTAAGGATTTATATACATTTTCTTTATATAGATATAGTTATAGTTGTAATTATTTATATATTTAGATATTTGATAGTTATATATATATATATATATATATTAATATATAGTTATATATAATTATTATATTATATAATAATATATTATGTAGTTAATTATTAATAATATAATATATATATATATATTTTATATAATATAAATATATACTATATATTAATTATTATATATTAATATATATATATATTATATATATATGTGAGTAATATAATATTGTATTATATATGACATCATATATTGTACATATATGAGTTCCAGTTATTTGCGGAATCAATGACATATATTTATATACCTTCTGAGTTCAAAAAACCATGCAACCTTATTCATATATATAAGGGATTTACCTTGTATGTAAATGATCTTGTACAATGATCTCACGTCAAGTAATCTTTTGAGGTACTGTTTTGTCTTGTATTAGCTAAATTTTTCCACGAAAAGTGCTAGTATAATAATTATATATGATCCTATCAGTCAATTTAAGGGGTGAAATATATAGGAAAAAAAAAAAATTCGAAAACCTATATTTTATATCAATCCGTCATTTATCAGTATGTAAATTTCCATTCAGTTTTTTTTTTTTTTTTTTTTTTTTTTTTAACTTAAGAATACCCAAGGGTAACCCGTGCAAAATCCGCGCCGTCGGGTCTCTCAAGTCCTCGTTCCGGTGGGGAAGAACCCGACAAAGATAAAAGGACATAATTTTCCCCCACTCTCCTAGAGCAAGGGTCTCCGGAACCCCGCTCTTTGGTTTGGTGTCGCGGGGTTCCTCCGCCCCTTTCCCCTACGGGGATGGAAAACGTTCCCCCCCTGTCCCACAAAAGGGAACCCCAAAACCCATATCCCTGTACGCATCGAGCCCAACCCTAATGTTTTTTATTTTATTTTGAGAGTGTTTTTTATTACTTTGTTTTCTTTTTACATTTTTATGTTATATTTAGGCTTTTATATTACGAGAATGCTGAATTTTGCAAAGCAATATATAATTAGGTTTTCTGTAAGTTTTTTTCGTAACTTTTCGAGATTATTTCAATTTAGATGAATTTTTTCTTTTTCTTATAATATTTTTTTTTTTTTTTTTGTTTTTATTTTCTCTCTCTCTGCTTATTTACATTTTTGTTAATAAGCTTTATACGCTGATTTCAAATATGTTTAATTTTTTTTCTGCTAAGTGTTGCTACTTTTTTTAAGGATTCTTCATTTTTTTAAATTTTTCCTGTTTTTTTTTAATAATTGCATTTCAGATTTTTTAACTATCTAAATTATTTATATAAGAATAATGTTCGAACAATATAGTGAATGCATGTCCATCACAATACTGGGTAAAATATCATTATGACAGTGTAGAGAATATCAAGATAATAGCTAGCAAGAAGTGTTAAAAAAAAAAGAAAAAAATCAAAACTGACGGAGTCTTAAAACATAACAGGGCCATATATAATTATATATTATATAATTAAAATAAAAAAAAAATAGAAATTAAAATAGATAAAAAAAGAAGATTTTAGTCAACACTATTTGGATATTTATCGGTACTTATTTTGTTATTTAAAAAATAAATATATTTAAATAGTATATTATATATATAATATATATAATTATATATATATATATATATGGGATTAAATATTTACAATAAAATGTATATCTGAAAGTGACGGTCTATTTTAAATGCTTTGAAAAGCTTATATTAGCGCTCAGCATTATATATACAGTTTCTAAAATATAGGATAAAAGGTGAGTCGGTCAAAAGGAGGCTTAGCGGGGAAGACAGAAATACTCTCTTCAGTAGGGACGCCAGAGAAGTGAGTAGTATAGTAAGGAAAGTCCAATCATCCTATCAATATATATACGATGTATAATAATATCGAATTGACTAAGTAAGATATATAGAGTGAAGAGTCGTGTTAAGTTATATCTAACTCAATACTAAATATATAGTACATAATTATATATTATACTTACCACCCCTTATGGGTAATATAGATGATATTAATTTAAAATAGTATTTGTATCTTAGTCGTGAGACGCCTATAGGGTGTATATACTTTAAACATGTAGGAGAAAAGAGAAGATTGTTCATAGAGAATAAATAGAGAGCGCTTAAGTAGTAAGAACATAATTATAGTATAAGTAGTACTTATGAATACTATAATAATTAAACTATCACTCCTATAATATTATATATATATATATATTATATTATATTATAATTATATATACAACTTATATTAAATTATACTAAATATATAATATAATATATATATATATAATATATATAATATATATATATACTAATTATATATATATTATAATGTAATAATATTAATAATATATATTAATATATATATTATATATTATATATATATATATATTAAATATATATATTTTAATATTAATAATATATATATATATATAATATTAAATTATAGTAATTATTTTAATTATATATATAATATAATATATATATATATATATATATATATATAATAGATATATATTATAATATATTAATATATATATAATAATATATATATATATATATATATATTTTTATATTTATATATAAGTATATATATATTAATATATTATATATAAAATAATTATATATATTATATATATTATTAATGTCTCTGTTACGGTTATTATTATATACGATGAAAAATTTGAGATTAATATTAAGGATTTCTTTTTTTGAATATTATATAGACATTGTATTTTTGTGATATATTAAGCATCAGCATACCTAAGTTTATGATTAATTGCTAGGTAGCATTTGCTAGCCTCATTCAATGATATTTCTCTACTTATCTTAATGTTACTAAATTATTAAGGCCATGTTATATGTGGAAGTTTTGAATTAGGCATAGTATATATTCCGGGACAGACATTCAAAATTACACTTAAAGTCTTCTGATATTCCTCCGTTCCTTACTACCTCGGATAAGTACAGGGATGAGTCGTAATCATTATAGTGAGTCCCAAGGTTTGACCAGTTAGTGGTTAATGTTAACAGACTAGTATTGAAAGGATTAGGTCCTTTGAAGGAAGTTACCAGTTTTTTGGGATGATGTTTTCCCCTGTGTTTTATTATTTTACCTATGGAATAATAACCTCATACCTAACCAGAAAAAATAAAAATATCAAATCATCAGATCGTCTTGTAATTTACCGCCTTTACCCTATGAGGTTTATTGAAAGTTAGTCTATCAGGTAATAGGAGGTATAGGCAGGCGTTTCAGCTTATAATTATTCACAATCGACATACATTGGAAGTGTTCAGTAGTCGATTATTGTTGGTATACGGTATAACTGACTATACAGGCAGCTTATACCCTATATGTAAGAATAGATTATCCCGCTACTGACATCTAGTGATGAGTAATTGGTAAGTGAAGATTCTGGGTAAGCGTTAACGCTAGCTCTAGAGTTATCGTAACCAAGAGTGATAGCCATAAAGAAGTACTCATACAGACTGATATAAAGCATTCCAGTATCCTATATAGTGAACTATGTAAAGTCCATTAAGGAATGAGGTAATCTCACATGATTGGTATATATATTATATATATGCTATCTAATTGCTTTATATTTAGTGTTTTCATATAAGCTCTGGATAATTAATATATACTAGGAAGATATAATATGCACGTTGATTATAAGGTTATCTTTAGCGTCCTTGTAAAGACTTATATTTCACTTAGTTAATATAAATATTATTTGAGGTTTTATGCTTCCATTATTTCAAAGCCTAACTTGAACAATCGTTAATGAGATGGACTAGATGAAGCAATGGAGCATCAGGGAAAAATATAAGGTAGCGTTAGGTACATAATACCCTTCGGCTAGTAAGAAAAAAATGGATAAGTACTAAGTTGATTACACATAAGTTTCATCGCACTGCCCGCACGGACAAATTGAAGGACCCAGCAAGAAGGAACAAGAGCGACAGAGAAGAGGCAGCCCACAGCGTCCTATTGAAACTGTTTAGCGGATGAGCCAGTAATCATATATGAAGCAATTCCATCCGGCATGATATTTCGTTTAATTGTGAGAGCAATAGTTCCTCTAAACCTGTGGAATCCTTACGTCAATATTAAGCAACTCAAGACACACTATAGCGATCGCGGCGTAGAGGTTGATTTAAGTGTTTACCGAAACTCTAAAAGTGACATCGTAGCTCTCGTCGACCAAAATACAGTAAACAATAGCAGCGGGAATAAAATACATCCAAAATATGCATCCTGCCCCTGGTGCCACAAGGGAGAAAGATGTCGCTAATCAGTCTAGTTTATAAGTTGATATAGGTGAGAAAGTGTCAAACATTCCTTCCCAAAGATATTACTTTCTCATCGCAGTGAATTTCAAGATGTCGAAATGATTGATGCTCCTACATTGAGAACTAGGATATAAACTAGGAAAATACATGACCTACTCTCAGTTACTACATGTTAGTTGCATGTTGTAGATTTGCTTTATTTTACATCCGTTGTAAGTCTTATGTTTTCGAGATCCAAAGATTATATCTCTCTCAATTTGTCACGCATTTGATCAATATTCTTCTT
>JABUQX010053129.1:0-35000 GCA_015478945.1 Trachelipus rathkii
ATCTAGGCAGAAATTGGAAGGTTGAAGAAGAGCGGTTCGCCTGCGTGGGTTGATTAGAGTATTTACGGGCTGGCCTCAGACCAAGATTATACTAATATTTTAAGGTGTTAATAAAAAATATTATGAGGTAAAAATTTTTTTTTTCAAGTTTCATCGATAGAGTATAATAAGATATATATATTATTACTCATTATATGAGTGATCATATAACGTAAATATATATATATAATTATATTCTATGATATATATATTATAAAAAAATATAATATTATATATTATATTTTATATTCTACTATATTCATAATAGGTTATAGTTATATATATTATTACTTAAAATATTATTTATACTTATATTATATTTATATGTATATTATAGTATTTAAACTAATATTAATTTATTACGGTTTATGCATAATTATTATATATATTAGTGGGTATAAATAACACTTATATTATATATAATATATATATATTATATATATATAAGGTACTATTAATGGATTACAATTAATTAATTAGTATAAATATATATATATATATATTATAAATATATAATATATATTAATTAAATATATATTATATTATATATTATATATATATATATATATATATTAAATATATATTATATAATTATAATATTATATATAATATATATATTTAATATATATACTATATATATAATATATAATATTATTAATTATATTAATTATATAATAAAATCATTATCATATATATATATATTAATAATATTCTATTATATTAATGACGTTAAAAACTTTATTCTCTATACATCTTAATATTATATATATATATATATATATATATTATAATATTAATTTATTATAGCGCTATATTTATATATATTAATTAATATTATATATATATATATATATATATTATAATATTAGTTAGTAGTTTTATATATGGTGTCTCTTGAGATGTAAGTGTGTTTAGATCACATATATTATTATAACGTATTATATATATATATATATAATATATACTAATATATATATAAGAATATATATATATAATATATATATAGTCAGTGAAATATATATATATAGAAGGTTATATATATATAAATCACAGATGTATTTCTATAACTGAGTATTTTTATACTCTACAGTATATATATATATACTATTATACTATAAAATAATATGTATAATAATCACTGTATATATATATATAGATAAATAGATACTAAATAAATTACAATATATAAATATTAAGATATATCCAAAAATTCCAAGTTATTATAGTAAACCATGATATAATGATACAATATATATAGAGACAGTAATAAAGTATATAAATATAGATATAACCTAACAGTTATAGGGTATGGTATCACCTTAATACGAGACACATGATATTCATAACCACAGATTCAATAACCCACACTCAATCTATACAATATACTATAAATATATATACATAATAATAACTAATATTATAGCTCAATAGCAAAGCCAAAAGCACTCTATCACTAGTTATATATAGTAAGATATATATAGATATATTGTCCATATTAAATATATTTTAATTTAGTACCTGACAAATATCATATAAAATATATATATAATATAGTTACACGTATACTTGAGTCTCACTATATATATTATAATTTATATTAGTAGTATACTTAGTATCAATAATATTATATATAATAAATAATATAATTGAATAATATATGATATAATATATATTTATATTAATTATAATAATATAATATATATATATATATATATATATATAATTATATATTATATAATAATATATATAGATATAATCACATATATATATAATATATATATATATATATATATATATATATCAGTTATAATATAATATAATATATATATATAATATTATATATATATATTATATAATATAATATATATATATATATATATATACACAAATATATATACAATATATATATATATAATAATATACCTTATATTACTAATATATATATATATATAGCGAATAACTCATCTCGACACAGTATGATATACGGTATTGATACATAACTTTCTGTAGTATAATTATATAAGAAAATGTATCAAGTGGATATATATAGATTACTACTAGATATAGTAAATAGATAAAAAAAATTAAATATTGGTATCAGAATATTATATATATATAGTATATAGAAAAAAAACAGGGAATACTCAGTTTATATATATATATATATAAAATTAATATATATATAAATATATGGTTATTATTTGTCTTAAAGTTTTAACCAAATTGTGAATTGAAATTCACTAAAAGGAGAGAAAGTTACAATCAAATAGGGAGAGAGATTTTTAAAATGTTCAACCAAACATTTATATGTATAAAGTATAAATGAATTATACTTTAATTGGCTTTGCCATAGGTTGCATATCCTTTTTAGTAATATATTAATTTATATTTTTCAGCCTCATCATTGATATTAATTATAATATTTAGTCTATGATTGGCAAGAATGTATTATTGATCTAGGCATCGATTTTATGATATAAAGGTTGATAATATGAAAGAACGGATGGGTAGCGAGAGTATAAATGTAACTATATTCTAATATTATTAAAATATCTATATAAACTTTCCTAATTCATATATACTGTATTACTATTCTAATATTATTTTAGTTCACTCAATATTTAACCCTATATATTTAAACTTATTATACTTTATACTACTTATATATCTGTTTGTATGAATAGGTATGTTCGCAATATATATATATAAGTTATCATTCACTACTTTAAATATCAAAGGCAAGGAGATTTTTTTATGGTAAAAATAGAAAATACCAAATAAGATATTTAACACATGGATAATGTTGTGTTTTGCATATTATGAGATATATTTGTGTAAATTATTATTAAATAATTAGAACTGGTATATGAGAATATAGATCAATAAAGTATAGGTCGTTAAGAGGAGAATACTGTATACTGTTAAATGTGGTAAACATACTAAATATTAAATAATCATTATTGGTCATTTATATTGTTCCGGAATTCATAACTTTTATTAGGTGTGTTTATTTTATTTATTTTATTGGTTTAATGGTGATTTATTTAATGCTTTGTGCAGTATTGAATTATAGGTTAATTTAATCTATTTCTATTATATATATACATAATTATTACCATGATAAAATTATATATATGGTAGGAGTAAGTTTCCATTATTTCTAGAAAAAAATATTTATAACATATATAAGGTAATATGGATCATGATATCTCACAATAAACACATATATATATCTAAGTTAACCTAAGCCTTTTATATATATTGACCACTAACCCAAGATTAGGCGGCTTTACCAAGATATATCAGATATAAAAATGTCTCTTTAAATATGGTAATTTTGTACACATTAAAAGGATTCAGTATGTATGATCGATATCACTCACAGCAGAGTATTGAGTTATATATATATTCTCAGAGTACAGTAAATAAGTAAGTACTCTGCAAATACATATATATAATACGCTATAATACAACTAAGTAGCTTATTATATTTATGATACAGTATTAGAACCTATTACTAATGACATATAAAATACAGATTATATATATATAATATATATATATGTATATATATATATCTATATATATTATATATATATATTACTATATATATTGAATATAAATGACCTAGAATAATAATAGTATAAATAATATAATATATTAACAATATATTAATCCATTTCAACAGTAATATGTTTAATGTAGGAATATAAAGTATAAACAAGTATCTAACTGAGAATTACATATAAGACCTATTATTTACTCACAAAAATTAGAGGCTACTTATAGTAATCTAAATCTGGAATATATATATTATATGTAATTAATATATATATATATATATATATATAATAGTTTATTTTCATGTATATATTACAGCACAGAACAAGGGAAACAAAGCTTTGATCTTATTTTGCTAGAGGCATTTGTACACGGCCAATAACCGAATTCACAACGGGATTCTGTTTGGTGAGCAAGAAAAAAAGCAACAGATACTCTACTTTGTTACTTTGCGTGAAGCCATTCTACCCCTTGAATGTAGAAATTCAAAAAAATTATTTTTTGGATTTTGATTTTGGATTTTGGATTTTGGATTTTTTGGATTAATTTAAAATTCAAATATTTTTGGATGGTGATTGTGGCTTTTTTTCTTCTATAGCACCTGAGAATCAAATGTTATGTGCGGAATTGTGGCAAATTATAAATTAGGACTGATATTTTCCTATGGAAATGCGAACAGTGGAAGGAGGGTTTTTCTATAAATTAAGCAATTTTAGTTAGAATCTGAAAGAACATAGTTCTGATTTCTCAAAGAACAGTGCCGACCATGCCTTTTGGATCTCATGAAAGGTATTCCATAAAGTTCCTATCACACTGGTGATCACATCAAAAAATGTTGCACAAAGTGTAAAGAGTGTCCATGGAGATATGAAGAACATCTCAAAGAGTCAAAACAGAAACAAAAAGAAGAAGAGATAAGAAAAAAAGGTTGAAAAAAAGAATATTATCCATACAGATGCAAATAAACTTTTGAAGACAGAGAAAGTGTTTAAAACTGAAAGGCTTTAAGCAAGAAGAAGAACAGCTATAAAATCAAAAAAAATTCAAGTGCTTGAGAAGAAAAAGTTAACCTAAATCTCCCCATTAGAACTTTTGTGATTAAGTGGACGCTATTCACCTAGGGTATTAAAATATTTTAATCGTTTATTTTCTTTTTGTATAAATAAAAGTTTCTTTTGGAAAAAATAAAAAAGGGCGTTGGTGGACGGCAATGGGTAAGGTATAGGCTGATTAAAACTAAAAAAAAAAGTATTTTTTTTAAATTCATCATGATGAATAGAACATGCGCGCTGTATTTCTAAAGTAAAATTTATTCAATGTATTAATCGTAATGACTAGAGTAATAGGCCTTGCAAAAATAATATTTTAATAGATATTTTAATACACCCAAAAAATACCTGACCAGCGTCAGGGAAAATTTGCAGAACTTGGTCAGGGAAAGTCAGGGAAATCAAATTCAAAATTTTAGTGTGAACCCTACCATCACATGCATTAATAACTAAGTATTGGTCACACGTGCCTATATAAACATTAATACTACTAATACATAAAAACTGTTCGCTCGCCAATTGGCTTCGTGAAATATAATTATATGATACCCAAACGCCATGCCATAAACGTAAATCCAACGCCTTTCTTAAATGTTGGCAGATCGAGTCACACTCACAACAACTCCTCTGGCAGACCATTCCCCAAAATTTAACAAACCCTATTATCATTAGAATTATCAGCTATGCCTCATTTCATTCTAGAATTTTATACTCAAATTTTCTTATATATAGTATATATATATCACCACACTAGGTCATCATATATACTGTACCTATATAACTATATATATAATAGCTCTCTATAATATAAATCTATATGTGATACATAAATTTATATATTAATGAACTAATTCAAATTAAAATCTAATATTTTATATGAAAGACTGAATAAATCTATATTATAGATAGATATAATCTACATGGACTATATGTAATCATGTCCCCCCTATCTTTGAGATAAATCGAGCTGATTTTTCTATATAAATAACTAAGAATAAACATTGAGAGCTATTAACATATATAATATATTACCCTATCACAATGAAAACCTTACTCTCACTCTATAGCTCTTACCTAATACCTAATAAATTTAACATAGGTACTGTGAAACCGAAAACATTCAAATCGACTATCTTTGTTGTTTAGTCTAGGAACTTCCAATGGTATTAGTACCTACTTACATATCTAGCTTATCTATAATATAGTATATATATATATATATCTATTTTTGTTGTTTAGTCTAGGAACTTCCAATGGTATTAGTACACTAATAACTCCTATTACTTATATAATATATGAGCCTAACATATAACTATTATCATATATATGTAGTACTACATGTTTTCCATAATGAATTTAACATAGGTACTGTGAAACCGAAAACATTCAAATTGACTATTTTTGTTGTACCCAATCATTCTTATTAGCTTTATATATTCTATAGTTCGATATTAATAAGTACATAATATTATAATAATAATAATAATAGTAATAATAATAATAATAATATGAGGATGATGATATTTTTTACTTTATAGGAAGGAGCGTCTGTTCTTGTTCACGATGTTGAAGGTATGGATTCTTCACTACAAATTACGTCATTATCTCAAATAATACTGAATCCGGATTGCAGGACTGTTAGAGGGTAATATATTAATATTAATAGGGAAGCTTTGTTGCAGATTTTAGTGATATATGGTGGTGATAGGCTTCTGAATGGAATCAAAAGAGTGTATGTCGATAGTTAAGTGTGTGTAAGAGTAAATGAATTGGAGTGACTGGTTTAATATTAATAGTGGAGTAATGCAGGGATGTGTTGTCTCCATGGCTAGTTAATTTGTATATGAATGGGGTGATGAAAGGATTAAAGGTAAAGATGACAGGGGAGGGTCTTAAATTGATGGAGAATGGAAGAGATTAGAAGGTGCCCTGCATATTGTACACTGATGATTTGGTTTTGTGTTGCAAATTGGTAGAGGGGTTCGGCAGTGTGTGTGCAAAAGGAGGGGTTTGAAAATAAATTTAGATAAGAGTAGGGTGAGCGAGGAGAGACCTCAGTTTGAAATTATTTTGGATGGTGAGCAACTGGGACAAGTATCTGAGTTTAAATATTTACTATATATGTTGGTTGAAAAGGGATTGGATGATGCAGAGTGTGGTAGGAAAGTTGTGAGTGGTAGAAAGATGACTGGTGTAATTAAATCTTTGGTTAATGCAAAGGAATTAAGTGTGTCTTGAGTGCTTTTTGATTCTACATGAGGTTATGCTGTTATCGGAGCTAATGAATAGTAGCGAAACTATGGTATGGAATAAGAGGTATAGATCTAAGGTGTTATCGTTCAGATGGATAATCTTAGGGGCGTGTTAGGTGTGAGATGAATTGTTAAAATGAGAAACGAACGTGTTAGGATGTTGTGTGGTGTGAAGAAAGGAATAAATGAGAGCATATTAAGACGGTTTGGCTTAATGGAAAGGATGGATGATAGTCGGTTGGTTAATCGGATGTATATATGTATTTGTGTGTTGAGGATCGACCGACTGGGAGACCTAAGAAAAAGTGGATTGAGTTAGTAAAGGAGTTTCTGAAAGAAAGGAATGTGAATTTAGCTTTAGCAGAAGCGAGAAGAAAGATGCATAATAGGAATGAATGGCGGGGTTTTGTGAGGGGCATAATAGGAATGAATGGCGGGGTTTTGTGAGGGGCATAATAGGAATGAATGGCGGGGTTTTGTGAGGGGCATAATAGGAATGAATGGCGGGGTTTTGTGAGGGGCATAATAGGAATGAATGGCGGGGTTTTGTGAGGGGCATAATAGGAATGAATGGCGGGGTTTTGTGAGGGGCATAATAGGAATGAATGTCGGGGTTTTGTGAGTGGCATAATAGGAATGAATGGCGGGGTTTTGTGAGGGGACATAGTTGTGGTTCTGGTCCAGATGATGAACCCTAACATTGACGAGATATCACAGTGGGGTTCTGTCTCAGTGTTTTGAAGCCATAGAGTGAATTTTTGGCTGCGACAAGCTCGCATTTAAGGATATGAGGAGAGGGTATGGAGGGTTTTCCTTTCGACTTACGTCATGTTCTTCTGAATTATTCTCTTTCCGTTGCATGTTGGGCACCCTATCCCCATTTGGGGACATGTAAGGAGGATAAAAGAAAGAAAGAAAGAATATATAATATATACTTTGCTTTACTTACTTGTCCTGAGAGCTTTATTTTGAACGATTTCTAATTTTTGGATGTTAGAGTTTGATATTGTGGGAATTCAGGCGGCTTAGAAAGGTAAGAATGCTTAATACTCGAACGAAGGATTTACATTGAACTTTTCATTCGGGTAATAAAACAAAAAGCAACTCAATATGTTACAGGATAATTTTAAAACTTTTATTTTTTATTTGAGGTTACCCAACAAAATTGTACAATTTATTATTCAGATTTTTTTCACATTTTGAATTATATATTAATCGTTTTCTTAGCTTTCTACTGTTCTTGGTAGGAATAACAGTGAGGCCATTGAAATAAATTAGGAAAAAATATTTATTTAGGCCTATTCGTTTTTGCCCATAATCCTAAAACTTGCAGTAGTATTTTCTACAAATCGTTGGTATCATTTATTTCTTTGACTATAGTATATTTCTAGAACTAGAATTACAATGAGTAATTATATATGGATTTCTTATACCCAGATTTGAGGCGCTGATAGAAAGAGAATGGCTACAAGGTGGGCATCCCTTCGCTACTCGTCACTCAAAATCTTGTTATACGCCGCAAACGCAGAGGAACAACAGACTTCATTCTCCAACATTTCTTCTTTTCTTAGACTGCGTTCATCAGATTTACTCGCAATTCACTTGTAGTTTCGAGTTCTCAGAGAATTTTTTGTTATTTTTGTTTGAACATTCTTATTCGTCACAATTTGGTAAGAATGCCTATTCAAATAAGTTCTTTATATATATATATATATATATATATATATATATTTTATATATATATATATATATTATTATATATTATTAGTATATATATTATATTTTTTATATTTTTTTTTTTTGTGTTTTTGTTTTATATATATATATATATATTATATATATATATATATAAATATATATATATATATATATATATATATATATATATTATATATATAATATATATATATATAATCTTATCTTCATCTTCCTCTTCCTCTTTTCCCCAAGACTAGGGGTAAGGTGCGTGACAAGCATCGGAAAATAAAAGTAGTAGAAGAAATGAACCAAGTCCAAAAGAAAGCCCAGCCTTACCGCCCCCTCAATACCTATTAGTGAGAACTCGTCGCAGTCAGAAAATCCACCCTAGAGCTTCACGGGACCGCGATGGACCCTCACTATGGCATATCGTCAAGTGTAGGGTTCATCCCCTGGCCCAGGTGGGCCACAACCACACCCCCTCACAAAGCCCCGCCATTCCTCCTATTTGCAACCTTTATTCTCGCCTCTGCCAAAACTCACATTTCTCTCCTTCAGACATTCGTTTACCGACTCAATCCACTTTTTCTTCGGTGTTCCAGCCGGTCGATTCCCAACACACTCACCACTATACATCCGCTTAACCAACCGACTGTCAGTCTTAGTAGTGAAACTATGATCTGGAATAAGAGGTATAGATCTAAAGTACAGTGTGTTCAGATAGACAATCTAAGGGGCGTGTTAGGTGTGAGAATCATTGATAAAATGAGGAGTGAACGCATTAGGCAGTTGTGTAGTGTGAAGAAAGGAGTAAATGAGAGAATAAATGAAAATACTTTAAGATGGTTTGGTCATGTGGAAAGGATAAATGATAGTCGGTTGGCTAAGCGGATATATAGTGGTGAGTGCTGGGAATCGAGCGGCTGAGAGACCGAAGAAAAAGTGGATTGAGTCAGTAAAGAAATGCCTGAAGGAGAGGAGAGGAATGTGAGTTTGGCAGAGGCGAGAAGAGAGGTGCACAATAGGAGTGAATGGCGGGATTTTGTGAAGGGGTATGGTTGTGGCCCACCTAAGTCATGGAATGAACCCTACATTGCCGAGATGCCATAGTGAGGGTCCGTCACAGTACCGCCCCCTAGGGTATCTCCCATGACATTCCCGTGCCCAATTGTTCGCCTCTTTTACGTTCATATCCACACTCTTACACGGAGTAGACTCTCCGAATCACAAAAAATCATAAAACATTAATATTACTATTACAGACAACATATTTCCATATATCCCTGTGTGTTGGGAAAAATAATTCCCACAGCGTATCTTCGGCGTGTCATAGAAGACTTATCTCTTGCTAAGTATGCTTATGCAGGCCTCGCTGGTCGTGATCGCCGTAAAATCAAATATAGTAGAGTTGGTATAAGTAGAGATGGTACCGATATGAAAAGTATGATTGATATTGTGTTGATGAAGATGATGTTGAAGTATGTGACGGATGCTAGGTCAGTGAGGGGGTTGGGGATCTGATTATCGGATCATTATGTTGTTTTATGTAAGATTAAGTTAGTGTGGGCTTGGATGGAGAGGAAGAAATAAGGGTGAGAAATTAAGTGAACAAGGCAATAAGGAAAAGTATGTAAGAGCTCTTGCAAATAAATCAGTTGAATGTAAACAAGATGAAGCTGAATAAATCTGGATGCAAATAAAGAAAGCCTTTGTTAGTAATGCAGGTGAGAAGTATATGGATGTGCTAAGGTAGGGAATAAGAATGTCAACAGTGAGTGGTGGAATGAAGAGGTGATTCAAGAACGACGAGGTATCAAAAGAAAGGTGTATATAAATATATATGGAGGAAAAAAAGGAAGACTAAAATTTGCATACGTAGGAGGAAAAACGAGGTAAATGAACAGTTTGGAAGGAGAATGAATGGGTATTTACAAGGAAATTTGAAACTTTTCTGGAAGGAAGCACGAAAGATTAAGAATGAAAGTAAGGGGAATCTGCATAGAATAATGAATAGGGATGGTGCTTTCGTAACTGATGAAATGTATATGTGGAGAGTGTGGAGAGAACATTTCGAAAATCTTCATAACATTGGCAGTAATGAAAAGGTGATGGTGAATGTGTGAGTTTGAAGGTGTAAGAGGAAATATGTATTTTGGGAATGAGGTAATGAGTAGAGTGAGAAAGTTGAAGAATGGTAAATCTGCAGGTATAGATGGAATTACTGGTGAAATGATCAAGAAGGGATTCGAAATGGTGATTGAAGGGATTTGAAAGTTGTATAACAAAGCGTTTTTGGAGGGTATAGTTTTGAAGGATTGGAGGACAGTAGTAATGAGGGTAAGGGGGATTGTAGGGAATATAGGAGAATTAGTTTATTTTGTGTTGTAGGGAAGATATATGTTGGTATTTTGGTTGAAAAAGTGCGTTGAGTGACTGAGGAACTCATTGGCGAAGAACAAGATGCATTTAGAAGTGGTAGAGGATGTGTAGATAAAATTTTAACATTAAAATATGATTGAGAAAATGAGAGAAAAAAAAGAATAAATTTTAGGTTTTATGGACTTGCAACAGGCGTATGACAGGATTAATAGGGAAGCTCTCTGGCTAGTGTTAGTGATATATGGTGTTGGTGGTAGGCTTCTGAATAGTCAAAAGTATGTATAACGATAGTGAAGCGTGTGTAATGGAGTTGAAAGTGATTGGTTCAATATTTAATTTTTAGATGTATGGGAGTAAGGTGCGCAGCATACCGGAAAAAAATGGTAGTAGAACATGACATAAGTCGAAAAGAAAGCCCTTACTGTCCTCTCCATAATCTTGAGTGAAAACTCGTCGCAGTCAGAAAAAAAATTAACCCTAGGGTTTCACAAGTCTGCGACTGACTCTCGCTGTGGTATCTCTTCATTATAGGATTCATCCCTTGGACCAGCGGCCCACAACCATACCCCCTTACAAAACTCCGCTATTAACTGCTATTATGCATCTTTCTTTTCGCCTTTGCCAAACTCTCATTCCTTTCCTTCAGAAATTCCTTTACAGACTCAATCCACTTTTTCTTCGGTCACCCAGCCGTTCGATTCCTAGCACACACCCCATTATGCATTCGCTTAACCAACCGACTATCATCCATCCTATCCATATGACTAAACAATCTCAATGTACTCTAGTTTACTCTGAACACAATGTACTTTAGATCCATACCTCTCATTCCATAATAATGATCATCATCTACCTCATTTCCACAGATTGGTGTTGAGGTTCGCAAACATACACCGGAAACGGAAAAGTAGTAGAAGAACGTGACGTAAGTCGAAAGGAAAGCCCCCTCCATACCATTAAGTTTAATAATAATAATAAGTTACCTATATTAAGCATACTGCAAGTCAAAATATAAACTTGATTATAGTACAAAAAATTATGGCAGAAAAAAAGTCCACAATATTAAAATTTTATACATTGGTGCTGAGGAGGAGAAGTTAGTTAAATTAGGATGCAGTATTCTAATGCATAAAGATGGCTCGTTTACGTATTGGCCATTCAACCCTCATACACGGTCACTACATGTCGAGGGACCCTCCGCCCGCTTGTCAGTTCTGTCGCCTCGTTACTTCTCCATCCGTTGATGGACTGTACTGACCATTCTTCGCAATAAACACTTCCTTTTTTTACGCTCCGTACCGCCTGAAGCCAGAATACCTTATATCTTCTCGGATTCGCTTACTTTTATTCCTACTTCCATATTTGCTTATTTACGTGACCTAACTCTCCTACATGAGTTTTAACTGCCCTTTTGTTGACAATTTTTGCGTTGTTTTCTAAGTCTTTCCCGGAACGGGCTCTTCCTTCCGGTAAAGCCATTCTCTATCTCCTCCATTTAGGACAAATGTTTCTGTCGACTATAGATGAGCTCGTATTCTCTGGGATGGTGTTCGTAACAAAAAAAAAAGATACTCCTAAGTAGGAGAAACTCTACCGAATAGTATTTAAAATAGCCACTACTTGTTACGGGATCCTCCACCCCCCACCCACCCCGCAAATTTTGAAGTCGCCACATCCCCCCAATCTGTTCACTACATGTTCATTGATTGTTCTCAACTGCACTCTATTGTCCGTCGCCATTTTCCTATACTATGGTCCATAACACTCAAAAGGCTATCCCATGTCTTGTCTGAATCGTCCCACTTCAATAGTAGCTCAATATTTTCCTTCATGAACTTAATATTTTATGATATTTAAAAACTTTTTTCTTAGACATGCATTAAAAGAACTATGAAAATAATCCTGACGTCGCTACTATACTACTCAAAAAACTAAACTACTAAAAACAGGATGGATTCATAATTTGTTATCGTAGGAACGAAACTAAAATAAAATATATTTAATAAAATACTGGAGCAGCAAAATTTTAAAAATAGTTTTGGGAATAATTTTAATTAAGTGTGAAAATTTATTAGTTTCTGGCCAGTTAAATTTGAGTCTTTAGACATAGTTGGTTCGTATGAATAAATCTCTCTTCGCGTGATTGCTAGGGTCTAAAAAAAAGAATGTCTCCAGCTGACACAGCCATTTAAGCATACGGGATATGATATATTAATTAAAAATAATATAAAATCTCCCTTTCGTAACTTATTTATAATTTTTAAGGAACATTTTTCGGTGACAACGAAGCTGATAGAGAGAAATTTGGAGTGACCAAAAACACTACAAGTCTCTGGTCATATGTGAACAGACCTGATGTTCTTCATCAATATCTGAACCCGATGTATGAACCTAATCAGAGGGTCATTTGGCCATCTGTCGCCCCAATGAGTTTGGTAAGTTATTTTAGTGTATGAGTAAGTGTTTTTTATTATGTTTTCTAAAGATTTCTGTTATTAATTTGAATGTGATAGATATCTGGAGTCTCGTAATTCTCCAATATAATTTTTTATTGTCTAGTGATATTAATCATGTCATATGTCAACGAGTCTTGTGTGATATTGACTGACATTGGCAGGTTACCAATTAGGTTCTCTCTCTTGGTACAATCGTTTATTTTTCTCTTTAATTGCTCATCTTTCTTACTTTTTATCAATAGTCACACCATTCACATGTCGATTTTTTTTGTTCTCGTAACCAATTCAATCTGCTCATTGTGATGTCTCTAGAGTAACCTCCGATTTAATCTTCCAGTTAGATTTTTTGGTGGAATCACCCGATCCTTGTGAAACTGCATTTTAAAAAGTTCTAGAATCTACCTTTCAGGCACCTGCCATTTTATCCAACTTTCCTGTAAACTGCTAAATAGTATAAACATTAAATATTTAACATAAGTAACAGATTATCTTGGAAACTTCCCCAACAAAACTGGAATGAATTCGATGTTGATTTTTTTTTGTTACTCGAACTGTCGAAGAAATAATTTTTATTCTCCATAGAAGTTAAGAATATGTTTGGGCTAGTATACTGAAATTATTACTAGTATGGATTTAGATATATTTTATAAAACTAAAATGTTTATTTTATAAAATTAAAATATAACTAGTAATTCTTCTTCTATATATATTATGCAGCAAGTATGGGGTGCAGTCTTTCTTCGTTGGACAATTGATCAAACGCCTAGTATAACAGCAGCTCAAGTCACCAAAGAACTAAGACAGAAAGATTCAGAATTACGGTCCAAGGTGGTGAAATTACGGAGAAATCTACACGATTTGGAGAGGGAAGCCTTATCTCTGGGAATTTTAAGTGCCGCTTCTCCTGATCAAATTTCTATTGCTTAAAATATTATTTTTTAAACATAATAAATATTCAGTGTTTTGGTAAAAGAAAAGTTTATATAGAGTTATTAATATTGAAAAGATTAATTTTGTTATGTAAATTTAACAGAGATGAAACAATTTTATAAATTTAGTTATTCATCTAAGAAAATACAATTTATATATAGTTTAAGAAAGAAGTGATCTTATTAACATATTCCAGTAATTAAGGGATTTTAAAGTTTATAGCAGTGTGATGCACTTAATTTTAAGAGTAATGAGATCAGATTTATTCATCGGTAAAAGTTATTTCCAGTAAAATCTTTTATTAAAGAAAATTAAAATATCATATCAAACTTTTCTTAGCCGTTTTCACTTTAACTAGTCTTCTATTAAAACCTTATATCCTCTTAAAAATGTTGCAATTAAATTTTATGGTACCAAAGATGTTTAATATATACTTATGAGATGTTTATATTTATAATTAAATTTATGTAGTAACGGTAGTTTCTTTTTTTACTCCATAATATTAATACCTAATAAAGATTAAGGGTAAACGGCTTTCTTTTCGACGTTTTTCTACTGACTTCTGTTTCCGGTGGGTGTTGCGCACCTCGCCCCTAATCTGGGGAAAGGAGCAAGATAAAGATTATCTGTTTATAGATTTTGATATTTATCCCTTGGTCATGTCCATTGGTAAGATGTTATACTGTAGTTTCCATAGCTATGTCACATTGCTTCTCTTTGTTTCAAGCCTTTCAATTGAAACTTCATTTTCTCACATTTAAAATTTTTTTTTTTTTAACATTAACGATGACAATCTCTCCTACATTGAAAAGATTCGGTATAGTATTTGTGGCAATATAATTCAAACTGATGGGCGACATCTTGACTCAAATTTCAAGACTGATTAACAAAGATTTATAATTGCAGCGACGGACCCAACTCTAATAGAAGAGACTATCACAGGAACCATTAATGATTTTTGGATTGTGGATGAGATAATCAGCCAAGATTTCAATGAAGGCACTTGAAAATTTGATAGGAAATAAATTCTTATTGAGATAGGAGAGGGTTATTGTTGCGAAAAGCAACAAACACGCAGGTGATACTTAGCACGTCCTCCGTTTGGCCAATGCTAATATCAACTCACAGTCCACTATAATGTCACGGGACCCTCCTCCCATTTGCCAAATTCTGCCGTTGCCACACCCTCAATCTGTTCGCCATATCTTCATTGATTGTTTTTAACTAATCTGGACCTAATTCGCCGTCGTCATTTTCCCTCTTTATGGTCCATAACACCTTCTGAAAAGATTATCCCATATCCTTGTCTGAATCTTCCAACTTTAAGCAAGTAACTGCTATTTTCTGTATCTTCGAAGTGAATAATTCTTCATAACATTTGATTTTGTATGTTACTTCTTAAGATTTATTCTTCAGATATTTTACTTAGTTTTTATTTATTTTTTGACCGACTGAATATTCATTTCCCCATCCAAATCTCCCTTTGACACTTGAAACATATATATGACAGGGCCCTCCCATGGTGCTGATTTTTTCAGCCCAGTATGGCCGCTTCTCTGTGAGCCGTAGGTGGGTCCTGTACACTGAAAAAAAATTTATAATATATTATATTATATATATATTATATATATATATATTATATATATATATATATATTATATATATATATAATATATATATAATATATATATATATATATATATATATATATATGATTCTGAGGTATCCATCGCAGAATCGGTGTCAGAGCAGACGGTAATGGAGTTCGAAAGCGTAGAGAACTCGTGCCATTGATGTATTCTCTTCCAAGAGACAGTGACATCATATCGGCTTCAACTTCTAGGCTTACCCAGGGGACGATCGGAAGGGTCCTGTAGAGATACGGATCGCCTCATTTGGAATGGGATCAAACATATAGTAGAGTTGGTAAGGCTTGACCATATAACCATATACTGCACAGTCAAAGTTCAACTTCGATCGGATTAGGGCAATGTGGAAGTAGTAGTAAAAAAAAAAAAAAAAAAAAAAAAAAAGACTTTCTATCAACACCCCAAATTTTCAGGAGTGATATAATAGGTCAGGTACAAGATGGAAAGTTGTTTCCAGATGTTTAATGTGTGGGGAAAATTAGGTGGTCATCTAGAATAAGGCCTTGAAATTTGACCTGTAAAGGTACAGGAATGGGTGAACCCATATAAGTTTAGGTTCGAGGGAAGAAGGTGGCAGGTTCTCTTTTCCTTTTTTTTCCGAAATAGTACTGCTGAGGTTTTGGCGGGTGAAAAGTGGAAGCCATGGGAGTTACACCATTGGGAGATAATTCTCAATGGCTAGCAGGAGTTGAGGTTCAAGAAATGGCAGCTTGGCACCGGCGATGTATAGCGCCAGGTCATCAACATAGAGGGGAAAATTTGCAGTTGTTGGGATGGTAGTAACGATTTTGCGGAAGCCAAACTGGAAGTTTGAAAAAGACTGGCGCCTCTCTAGAAGAGGGATGCGGCGGCCTGAAACTATTTTCTCCATTAATTTGCAAGTATGACAGGTCAATGACCTTGGTCCTTTGTTGTTCTCCAATTTTGGATCTTTCCCAGGTTTGGGAATATGGATTACTAAAGCTGTAGCCCAAAAAGATGGAAAAGAGAATTCAATCCAGATCCAGCAAGAACGCTGATGCAGAAAGGTGAATATGACGGAGCATTATATACGAAATAATGCCAGGGGCACTGTCTTCTCTATTCATCAGTGCAGTTTGATACTCTAAGTGTAAAAAGACTGTTTTAGATATGATCCCCGTTCGCGCTGTTGAAAAGTCTGGCAGTGGTATTAATTCTTAAATATTTGAAAGGCTTCAGGATATCGGGAAGAGCTCGAGTAGCTAGCAAAGCTATAACCTAATGCATCTGCGACAGCTGATAGAGCATAGATGGTATTGGTTATATCAGGTTCATAATGGAGGACTGTGGGTGGAGAGTTTTTAGGGTGGCGAGAAATTTTTTTATTTATTTAATTTATAATTATTTTTTTTATATCTATTTATTTATTTAATTATATTTATTACTTTATTTAATTATATATTTATTTAATTATATATTTATTTAATTATATTTATTAATTTATTTAATAATATATATAAAAATATAAATTATCTACATATATAAAATTAGAAGAAAAAAAATCATTACCTTTTAGACTCACCTGCAAGAGAAAATATTAATCATTAATATAAAAAGTGAAAAGACAAAACAAAATATTTAATCACTGTTCTTTAGTAGTAGTAGTCTTCAAATTCTTTCTGAAAGAGATAATCATTAATTACCTAAGGCCTTGAAAATACCAAGCTTCACTTCCTTGCAGGAGCCAGAAGGAAGGCCTAGTTTCTCGTATTCCATTTTCAAATTATTTCTTAGGCTTGCCTGAAGAAATATTTAGAACATCCTCTATCGAACATTTGACAACTAATTGTGTAAAGTTGTGTCCAAAATGTCCATTTGTCAACAATTAATACAGTCAGATTTGCTGAAAAATTCGTGCTAGGTATGTCGGAAAAAATGTCATTGCCATCTGGATAATAATAATAATAATAATAATAATAATAATAATAATA
Source organism: Trachelipus rathkii (assembly GCA_015478945.1). Lineage (NCBI taxonomy): Eukaryota > Metazoa > Arthropoda > Malacostraca > Isopoda > Trachelipodidae > Trachelipus > Trachelipus rathkii. The sequence goes on from JABUQX010053129.1 coordinate 17,966, forward strand.
ATAATAATAATGAAATGACTCCTGAAGAAATGTTATCACTCACTTAATATTAAAAGGATGAAGGCAAGAGTCTGAACTGTTCCTAAACATGGCAAACAAAACCTTTAAATCTTCAAAACTTTCTTCAATTATTACAAGTAGTATTCGATCCTATCTAATTAGAGCATTCAAGCCAATATTAATATTTTTATGAGAAAAAAATATTTTGAAGATAAAACGTTTAGAAATTTTTTTAAACCTGAATAAAATTTCTTCCTATCTTCCTAATCATTAAAACTATATTATGTTACAAGAAATGTGGCTTCTTTTGGTTAACCTTTCATAATTGAACCTAGTTATGCAAAATTTAACCATCCAACAAAAATGAAATTTTTTAGTAAAGTTATCAGTATAGTAAAATGCCAAAAATAACTCTTGCAAAATAGAACCATCATGTAAGTTACCATTGCAATTATAATTGTTTGAACTAACTATCCTCTCCTTCAATTGTAAATTTAACTTAAACTTTGAAGTTTAATATCTCAGTTTAGATGTTAAGTGGCTTAGATCCTTTTTGCATAATTAGGTCCAATTGGTAATAGAAGAAAAACTCAACACATCTTTTTCATCTTACCAATTACGAAAGGAACCATAAAAGAAAGCCACACCTCTATTAACATTTTTTTTTTTAGTTTATGTACAAGACCCACCACTGCCCACAGGGAGCGGCCACACTGGCTTGATTATTGAACTCCATGGGTGGGTCCTGGCCCATACTTATTTTAAATGTCACAAAAGAAACTTTTGAAAAGAAAAAAATGAATATTCAGTCAAAAAAAAAAAAAAAGATGCCCTTACATTATAGTCCATACAATACATTACAAGTTATATATTGTGAAGAATATTCAGTTCTTGAAGGTAAGAGAAAAGTTATTAAAGTGGGAGGATTCAGACAAGATATGGGATAACCTTTTAGGAGTTGTGGACCATAGAATAGGAAAATGACGACGTCGAATGGGGTTCAGTAGAGGACACTCAATGAATATATGGTGAACAGATTGCCGGGTTTGACGATGGCAAAATTTACAGATGGGAGGAGGATCTAGTGACATGTAGTAGCTGTGAGTATTGGTGTGACCAATGCGGAGGAGTGCAAGTATCACCTAGTGCAAGCGATTTTGTCAGTGAGAGGAAGACCGCTCACCAATGTTCGGCTTTATATTTCTAAGTTTCACCCCTCGCTGATCACTCGCCAGACACTGCAAACAGCAAGACCTGAAGCCTTGTAGTAGAGCAGAATAATAATAATCAGTTGATAGGAGGCGATCTTGTCGAATGGCATCAGAGTACCTAGAACAGCTACGGAAAGAGGCGGCAGCGATTTCGTTGCCAGTTACCAATACGTGAAAGGGGGGGGGGGGATTCCAACATAGTGTAATTTGTTTCTTGCGAGAGTAGAGCAGCCGAAGAAATTGTACAGAAATTGTTGTATTCCATCGTGTATCTAGAATAAGGGGCTTTAAGCGCCTGGATGGCGCTGAGCGAATCTGAATAAATGACATAAGAGTGGTCTTGGTTAAGGAATAAAATTCGAGAGAGGAAAATCATTATAGCCATTAATTCTGCAGTATAAATTAAAGCATGAGGGGGAAGGGTATGGGAAAGATTGCGGTCAGGAAAGACAGCAGACGCATTCACGGTCATCAAACACTGGAATAAATCCACCGTGAACTGACGAATGAGATATGAATGATGCCTTTAATAAGGCAGCGGGGTGCCTAGATTTGGAGAGAAAGATATCAGAACCAGGCAGATGGTGGGAGCAGGGAATAGCAAAGTTGTATACCCTTCATCATAAAAGAACGGCAGCACCTTTTGCAAAGGGGATATTGAGGAAGTTAAGGATGTATAAACTGTGTCTGCAAATGACCAGTAAGGAGGATTTTGAGGTATCTCTCGCAGAATCGGCGTCAGAGCAGTCGGAATTGGGGTTTGAAATCGAAGATAACCTATGCACATGATGCATTCCATTCGAAGAGAGCGTGGCATCACATCGAATTTAACTTCAAGGCTTCTGTGAAGATACGGATCACCTCGTTTTGGAAGGGATCTAACATGTAGTAGAGTTAAGGAGGCCAAAGTCCAATTTCGTTCGTATTTGAGAAATGTGGAGACGTAAAAGGGACTTGCGATCAGCACCCCCAAGATTTTTAGACGAGATGAGGTAATGGGTAAAGCAAGCGATGACAAGTCACTTTCACGAGATTAATGTGCGGTGTGCATGTTAGATGCTTCTATTAACATAATATAACCTAAGAAAACTACAATATTATTACCAAAAACTATGAACAAAATACCTAAAAAGTAACACTTAATAAAAATACATGTATTAAAAATTTTACCATCCCCAAAATTAAAGAAAATAAAACTACGTCTACAAACGAGGTTTATATTAATATGTACAATACAATGATGATGAAATTCATCATCAATATTAAAGTAATATTTCAACCTAATTTTAATAATAAGGCAAAAACTACATTTTCATGAAAATGCATTTTTTATGTTTAAATAATATTATATATATATATATATATATATATATATATATATATATATATATATATATATATATATATATATATATATATATATATAAATATATATATATATATATATATATATATATATAGATATAAAATATATATATATATATATTATATATTATATATATATATATATTATAAAAGCTATTCAAATTCAAAATCCATATTTTTTTAAAGTGATTTAAGAATAAAACTTCTAATGTGATCAGAAAAATATATATATAAAAAAGATATACATCAGAATGAATATATATATTATATATATATATAATATATATATATATATTTAATATATATATAATATATATATATATATATATATATATATATATAATATAATATAATATATATATAATAAAAAATATACATACAGATATATATATATATATATATATTATATATATATATAATATATATATATATATATAATTTGTACTTCAACATTTAAATTTATACTGTCTTACTTGGTTATAAAATAATAATAATAATAATTATAAAAAATAATAATAATAATAATATAATATATAATAATAATAATAATAATAATAATAATAATAATAATAATAATAATAATAATAATAATAAAATTACAAATAATGCTAAAATTTCTATTATCCCACAAAATATTAAAGTCTATCTATAGGAAAAATCCAACCATTCTTTCCCCAATTATTCACAAGGACGCTTACCTTAACTTCTGCAAGTATCAGTTTTAGCTAAACTTTTTTGATACGTGAATACTCAAGAACTTTTATGACAATTTGTACACATTAAAGTCCGTTAAGTTAATGGAACTGTTTCCATGCATGGAGAACGCGTGTCCAGATTATAAGGTTTTTGCTCCTATAGGACGAATCAGGAGTATAGAGCAGGCAGAGCCGATGCATAGCCAAATACATTATTGGAACTCAATCTGTAAATACTGGTCGTCGGATTATGGCTTATTCTTCTAAAACTGATAGAGGCTAATTTTTGGTGCAATCATGTTTCGAGTGGTAGTAAGTTCTAATTTTCCTAAAGAGCTTTCTTGTTACATTATGAATCAGCTTATACATAGTATTCTATTTAGCTAGATGAAGTGATCAATTATGTATATTATAAATATGAAAATGACGTCTGTTTCCGCACGCAAAAAATGTAAATGGCTCCGTCTTAAATAGGGTCTAATATGGGAGAGCTCTTGAGTGAGTATTAAAGAGAAAAATTGCAGATATTTTCGACGCATGAATACGGTCAACACCGCGAGCCCTCGTCCTAAGAGCGCTGAACTACGTGACGAAAAGTCAATTGAATTCATTTCTCATCTCTTATCACAGCTCTAGTGTGAGTAAAATATTTATACATATATACATTGTACCTTATGTAATATATTCCTCTACTTTTATATATAGCGGGATCTTTATTTTAATCAATTACAAGATTTACTCACTACTACTACTATAGATAAAGTATATATTATTATGTGAGTATGTCTAAGTGTGAGTTATCACGAATAGCAATGAGTACAGTACCTATCATAGGTCCAAACCTGTGAGTACCTAATATAATCATGCTTCAAATCATTAAGGGATCATAGCAAACATTATAGGGAGTAATCAATTTAAACTAGAATACCACCTCATAACGGTAGCCTAGAAGATATCGCTATATTGAGATCATTCGTGCCTTCCGTTCATCAATTTCAAGTACTTTTTTCTGCTCATCTGAGCTTGACAGGATTAATAATATCTTAATAATTTACTTTTTATTAATAGAACTTTTATCATACTAGTTCCACCTGAATAGACAACGTCATATCTTTGCTATATTTCATTTTATGCATATTAATAGTTAATGATTTTATTATGCTAATCTTGTTTAACGAGTAAACGTGTAAAAGCGTTTCCTCGCTTTATAATTAAATAACATGTTATTGTGCATGTTTCTAATCGCCGACCCGGGCTCACTAAATGGGCGAGTCACGTATTTAGACTTTCAGGAGGTGTTAGTTCTCTCTGAAGGCTGTGCCTAATACGTAGTTTTTAAAAAATATCATCACATGCAATGAAAGAATATAGGCGTAATTTCGAAATAGCGTACTCCATTATAGAGTATAGCAGTGAAATAGCATGAAGATGAGATAAGGCGGCGGGATGAGAATAAATAAATGCAATCACACTGAATATTACGTCGGTGAGTAGGTTATACTAATATATTTAGATAAATCATTTAGATCTACATGGTAATGTTATATATAATTATATATAATAGATTTAACTCACTATATAGGAGTATATTTATGAATTTATATAATATTATTTAGGTATAATATGTTTACACATAATAATAATAATAAATAATAATTAGCAAAATGATATTATTATTATTATTATTATTATCGTTATTCCAACAGCTTATTACAAATACTAATAATGATGCTATGTGACTTGACTAATCTATATGATAAAAAAATATATGTTGTATATTATCTCACATGTCATAATTATTATTATATAAGTCACTGTATTATTATTATTGGCGCCGTTCCCATCCTATTATTATTTATTATTTATTAATTATCTTATTATTATTATTAATTATTATTTTATTATAATTATGTGCTTAAATATCATTGGAATATATTATGCTCTTATAGTATTAGGTATTTGTTAATTATTATTTATTATTTAATTAATTAATTCACTTTTTATTTTTATTATTATTATAATATAATATTTATTGTAATAAAATATATAATCTTCATTATGATTTATTATTCATCCTATTATTATTATATTATTATTATTATGATTAAGATCAATTATATATTATTATTACTAATATTGCAGCTGCTACTTATTTAGTTATCTCGAGTCATTAAATGTACGTATGATATTATTATTAATTATTATTATTATTATAATAATAGATAATAAGATAATTAGGAAGATGGTGGAGAGTAATAATAATAAATAATGAGAGCGGATCAATTGCATACAGGAGCAAAAGTATTATAAAATAATCTGAAGAATAATGAATGCGCTATATCGGCGGCCCTATATGATGCTAAATGAATGAAATCGAAGGGAGATAAGTAGCGCGGTTGAGAATAAATAGAGCACAACAGATATATTGAATACGATAAATGATCAGAGAATCTAATAATTAATAGGAAAATCTTTCATACTCATCATGAGAGTGAAATTTAATTTAATAATTATAAATGCTATACTCTTATATAATTGGTTAGTATATTTATTAGAATTATTTAAGTATATTGCTAAAATTATTATTAGTATCTGTATCATAATTATTTTGGAAGGCGGTGTCATTTTAGCTGAATCTGAGTTGTTTATATATTACTCTCATCGATTAAAACAAAAATCAGCCTTTTTTGGATTTTGAAAAGCAAAGAAGTTCCTTCCTCTAACCAGAATCCCACTCTATATAAAATATGTATCATAAAATGAAATAATTAATAGCAGTAATAAGTAAATATTATATATAAATAAATATATATTAGTTTTTAAAGACGTGATTTAGTGAAAATTTGGCGAGAAAAAAATTGAAAATATATATATCTAGTAATCACGAGTACAATAACTATACTTCAACCAGTTACGCCAGCGCCCTCTCTTGAATAGCTATAGCGATGACTAAGCTAAGGACGGAATTCCGAAGAAGATGAAGTGTACAGTTTTTTTGTGAAGCGGTGCTTAGATAGTCAGGACGAGATTTTATAATTACATCATATCACTCAAGAAAAGCTGACTCTGAGTCAGTACCACATGAGATGGAGCTAGAATATTACCGAAGGTGAGGTGAAGGAGTAGCCTGAGTTAGAATAAAAAAGGATGACGGTATATCGGTCTGCATTCTAAGTTTTCAGCAGGAAAATCTCTCGTGTCATCGGCAGAGTAACCCTTTTTTTAAAAAAGTTGGTTTCAATCCTGAAAAAATTAGATTTTAAAAATAATTTAAAGTAAGCATCTCATCAATTATTGAATTTATATCATATATTTGATTATAGTACATATACTTAATTCACTTAAATTATCTCCAATTTTATTTATACAAATTCGTTTATTCAATATTATTACATTAAATCACTATCTTTACATATGATTTATAATTATCGTAATTAATTATATAAATTAATATTGATCATAATATATATATTATCATATGTAGATAATATGAACACAAAGAATAAAAATAAATCACATAATGATCAAAAATGAAATTAATGAAAAACAAGAAAAACAGTTAATATAAAAAGACAGTACTAATTAATAATATAAAAAATAATAAATAATATATTTCTATATATATAAATAAGAGAGATCAAGATAAATTGTGAACTATAGATTGGTAACAATATGTGGAAAATGGTTGAGACAGTCTCAGAAGAGAGGAAACAAGTTATTGAAAAAATTGCACTACTCACCGAGTAGTAAGATGATCAGTTGACGACGCTCTCAGTGAGTAGGGAATTATGTATTTCACAACAAATATATGAGCGATTCATCGTGGAATCACCACAAAACATACGTATCACTGAAACAACTATAATAAAATAAAAAAATGAAAATAAAGACTGAACAGATATCACATAAAATACAAGCAAAAAGTACGAGGCAAAAATCCTAAAATAGATATTGTTAAGGGGACCAGACCGACACTTTTCACGACAAGTACACTGAGACAGAAGCTAAGACAGTATAATAGTTGAAGCACAGGTAATTAGAAGCGGTGCGTTAGAGTGGCGGTTCAGGTTTGTCTTAACGTTATAATTCCCGAAATTTAATATACATACTAAGAAATGCTATCAGTCTGTTATAAAGAGTTGAGTAGAGCTTCAAGTGATATTAAGCCCGATGGACACGGACGATTGTGTAGGAGATAGAAAGACTCGATGAGATACGGTCCCTCTTTTGATGGACTTAAAGCAGAGAGGTAATCTTGAAAACTAGAGAGTTACGCTCTGACGGATGTAGAGTGATGAGTCATGAATAGCGGTTATGTTATTCCCGGTTGTTGGATGGTAATATACGAAAATTCTGTTTTCTAGAACTGAAGAGCATTCCATTATAGCTCGAAGGTTATTCTCTAATGATCGAGAATGCGCAGATTAAGACACAGGTCCTAAGTAGACCACGAGACCTAGTGTGTATTTTTATAAGAATAGAAATAGAGAAATCAGAGAAGCAATCGTGGCAAATGGGAATATCGTTCATCATTAAAGAGCTAAGTGAATATAAATTGAAGGCACCAAGGAAACACTGAGGAGAGTATGTATACAACCGTCCAAACGGTAACTCAGGGTGGCCAGCAGGTTACACGCACTCTTATTTCTCATTGAGAAATTTACAAGATGAGCCTCAAGCGGGCTATAAAGATCGTGAGCGCCAATTGCGTTTTTTATTCTTGAGACGTGTGCGCGCCTATCGCATCACTCTCTCACTCTCTATGATGTGGTGAGTTATAGCTCTAGATCTTCTGTCACTTAAGATGTAGATCCTGAGAGACCTCAAGCAAGCTGCTTATATACACTATATATATAGGACGTATGTAACGTGAGGAATATAATTAGAGTGCACGTTTAATCTAATACACAGATTCATTTTAAACCGCTTTCCGCCTGAGCACTCGAGCGCACATTCATATAACTGACAGCGTCAGTCATTACACACCACGTGGAACTCAGGCAAACATAATATCGTATCATACCTTTTTTTTTTATATAACACACTCTTAGCGCTTTTTTATATCAGACAGATGAGTGTGTACATTCTTATGAGTTAGAGTCTGCAAGGTAAGTGACATTATATTCTTGTCTGTGCGATTACTATTGCTCATTGTCGCGGTTGATGTCTGATACTATATAGATCAGGTTTGTGTAGCTTAAGATCTGTTTCTTGAGTTGTGATCGTGAGTGTATCTGTTTCATACCATGTGGGTGTCTTACCGATAGGCTGTTGCAGTGTGTAGTTATCGTTAGTTTCTAGTGTGTTGTTTAGTCAGTGTGATCTTATGAGGTGTACATGTCTAGTGTAGGTCGCTAGGATTTTGTGTGGGTGCAGTGATAATTATCATTGTTATGTAGGTCGTAGTGCAGTAATGTTTTGTTGGTCTAGTTCGTGGAGCTACATTGTAGTGTTACGTGATTGTGTGTTGGTAAGGTTAGCGTAGGTATCTAGTGTTCGAGTTGATCTACATGATCGGATGTACTATCATGTCGGTGTTTATCAATGTGCTGTCTAACTCTGATTCGTTGAGTCTACATGTAATGGTTAATATACTTAGTCTGAACTATGTTCTTGGAATAAATGTGTAGCATATTTACAAAATGTCGGTGTCTTAACATGATTCTGGTGATCTTAATCATATGATGTCTGGTCGTCGTATCTTCAAATCATTGCAATCCATTGCTAACGATTTTATTATATAAGAAATATCTATTATTGTTATTCTATATTTATATTATATATGATATATAGTTATAGATCAAGTTAACAGCAGCGTCTTTCTTTCTTTCTTATCACTTCCCTTTGCCCCAATTTGGGGGTAAGGTCTGTAACAAGCATCGTGAAAAGAAAAGCAGTAGGAGAACATGACAACGTCGAAAAGAAAGCCCAGCCTTACCCGCCCCCTCTGTACCATTTATTAGTGAGAGCTCGTCACAGACAGAAAACCACCCTAGAGCTCATGGGACAGCGACGGACCCTCACTATGGTAAATCCGTCAATGTAAGGGTTCATTCCCTGGCCCAGGTGGGCCACAACCATGCCCCCATACAAAACTCCGCCATTCTCCTATTATGCACCTTATTCTCGCCTCTGCCAAACTCACCATTTCTCTCCTTCAGACATTCGTTCAGCGGAATCAATCCACTTTCTCTTCGGTCTCCAGCCGGTCGGTTCCCAACACACTCACCTCTATACATCCGCTTTACCAACCTACTATCAATCATCCTTTCCACATGACCAAACCATCTCAACACTTCAAATTTATTCTCTCATTTACCCTTCTTCACACCACACCATCTTAATACGTTCATTCTTCTCTTTATCAATTCTTCTCACCCTAGCACACCCCTAAGATTGTCCATCCTGAACACATTGAACTTTAGATCTATACTTCTTATTCCAGAACCATAGTCTCACTACCATATCAATAACAGCAGGTAACAACATACCCTCATGTAAAGCCCTAGCACACTCAAGACTTAGTCCCTTTTGCATTCACCAAGGATTTTAATTGCATCCAGCCACCTTCCTGCCATTCACACTTTCCTACTACACTCTGCATCATCCGTTCCCCTTCTCATCCAACATTATACCCTAAATATTTTAAATTCTCCATACACTTGTTCTAGCTGCTCAACAATCCTAACATAACTTCACACTGAGGTAGTGTCCTCACTCACCAACCATAACCTTACTGCTTATCCACGTTCATTTCAAGCCCCTCCTTTCACACACCCTGCCAAATCTCTCTATCAATCCTCTCAAACTCTCTTCAGATCGCCACACAGAACCAAATCATCCGCATATAATAGGTAGGGCCAATATATATATAAACTCCATTCCCCACCATTCTAACACCATTTCCTGCCATCCCACTCAATTCTTTCATAACCCCACCAATATACAAATTGAATACCAAGGAGACATAACACAGACCCTGTCTTACTCCGCTATTAACCCTAAACCAATCACCATTGACAATAGAACGCGATTTTAATTCTTACGACATGCTTCACTATCGTCATGACATACCTTTTTCAGAGCAATTCCATTGCAGAAGCCAAGAGCCGCACCTACGAACGACCATATATCACTAACACTGCCATAACGCTTCCCTATTAACTCTATCATCCGCCTGTTGCAAATCCATAAAACCTAATAAAATTTATTCTTCTTCTCCCTTCATTTTCTTCAATCATGTTTTTCAATGTAAAGATTTGATCCACAAAAGCATCCTCTACCACTCCTAAACGCACCTTGTTCTTCACCAATCGTCCTTCTCAGTCACTCGACGCACTCTTCGACTAAAATACCAGCATATACTTCCCTACAACATTCAATAAACTTATTCCCCTAATATATTTCTACAGTTCCCCTTTCTCCCTTACCTTATACAAGGGTACTATTACCGTCTCTCCAATCCCCTTGGAACTATACCCTCCTAATTAAACGCTTTATTACAACTTCCAAATCCAAATAAGATATATATATATATATATATAATATATATATAATATATATATATATATATATATATATATATATATATATATATATATATAATATATATATTAATATATATATATAATTATTATATATATTATAATATATATATATTGTATTCGTATAATATATATATATATATAAGTATATATATATATATATATATATTATATATATATATAAATAATATATTATATATATATATATAATATATATATATATATATATATATATATATATATTATATATAATATATGTATATATATAAGTATATATATTATTGTATATATATATATATAGTAGATATTATATGTATTATATATTAAGTATATATATATGTATATTTTGTTTTTTATTCATTATATATTATATTATATATATATTATTATATATTTATTACTAGTTCAGTAGTTTTTAACTACAAATAAATTGGCACCTATGGCTCTTGAAAATTTGAAACTTCTGCAGCGCTCGTGCTAGACCTTCCTGGGGGATAACATGGACCACAAGTGACATGGATGTGTAGGAATTGATGGAGCGTGTATATTTAGTTTTACTGGTGTTTTTAATTACTATTAATAATTTAATAAATTTGGTTTTCTTTCCTTTATAAAATTGCTTGCTTTTTATTATCTGTCTCTAATAGTTTAAATACTTTTGCAGAAAATTATTTTAGCGATATACAGGCACCGGCCGGGGCGAAAGTTCGCTGGCCGGTGTCTATGATAGTGTTCGCATAGGGGCTATGTGTATGTGTATCATTATTATTATGATTGGGTCTGTTATTTAGTTGGTGCTTATTTGGGGGCAACTCTCTAGGTCTCTGTTTTGCGGCAATTATTTGTGCGATTATCAAAATATTTATTATTGGCTGACAGCCCTAGCTTCTGTTGAGGTAGTTTGTCTGTGAATTAAGAGTATTTCTCCTTGTAATGAGATTACCAGGAGCTAGAGTAGATGCGTCTGCTGTATGTTTTTATGTCCGTCCGTCCCTAGAAATGGATAGTTTGACGATAAAGGCCCTTGGTAAGTTTTCCGGTGTTTTCTAAGGTGAAGACTCCCGCACGTGGGTGCGTTGGGCTTTCTTGTCGCGGTGGTGCGAAAAGATGTATAGGTTAGTCGTAGATCCCGTAGGGTGGAATTCTGTCAAACAAATGGAGTTGGAAAATTAAACCAACAAAATATACTATGGTCGTGCATGGTATTAGACGAGAATTTTTCGTTGGTGGAGAGGCGGCGTCTATATCTAAGTGCTTATATATTTGTGGCTGAGGGTACTGTGCAATTTTTAGTTATCACATACCAAGTGTATCTATAATATAGTTTTTTTATGAATACTACTGTAGGGTGACAGAAGAACCTGTGATAGAATGTATTATAACCATGGGATATGTTTGAGGAAGGTATTATCTCGGTATGTTTCGAGGGTTTGTGACTGTTTTTCTTATCTAGTGGATTGGGAGCAGCCTTTGAATTGTTGGCGGGAAATGATTCGAGAGCTATTTTTTTTTCCTACACGGTTATTCCACGAAAAGTATATTATAGTTTTGGCCGGGCTTTTTTTGTGACTGCGTATTGTTGAGTTTCTTGTTCCATGGTGAATCTAATATTTAATATTCAAGAAAATAATACTAATTTCACCTGATCAATTTTAAACAGTCGATGAAGTATTGCTCATATAAATTTAAATTTTCCTATTAAAGGTTCATGATCCTCCCATATACTTTGATATCTGCAGAAATAGCAGAATTAATTTTATTTTTAAATTTTGAAACATAGTTTTCATTTGATCAAAATATTTTTCTGAAAAGCAAATTTAGTTTTGAAAACTTCAAAAATTTCCTCATTTTATCTTCAATGCTTTCTCCTATGTCATTCCATCAAAAAGCATATAAATGTAAGTGAATAAATGGTATTTTTGTTATAAACATTAAAAGAAAAAAAGATTTAGTAAAAACATATAAGTAATGATAGATTAAGTTAGACTGAATAGATATTACATGATCCGTGGTGCATAACTGAACTGAGATTCATATTTTGTGCAACATTTGAACGATATTGTGTATGACTAAGAGAGTACCACTTAAGTTCTCGGTGTTAAGTTTCGTATATTTGTGCTACATAGGGTAGTTGCGAGAGCATAATCTATGAATTAATAAGAAATTTAAAAAAAAAAACTTTGAAATATTTTTAGTTACTTTGAATGAAAAATATAAATGTAAGTTAGTAATTGTTTTTTTTGTTATAAACATTAAAAGAATAAAAAAGATTTAGTAAAAACATAAAATGTTTTTAATAAATTATATGTCATGTTTGTACATAGAACTTATTTTTGTTATGTTTATACTTAATACATACCAAAAATATGACGTAAAGCAGTAAAACGATACGTAAAGCAGTAAGTCAGATAGAGCAGGACATGGATTGGCATGGGGGCTTAGCCTGGGTGTCTCTAGATGTGGTTGCGCTACTTGCTTTTGCTTTACTGCTTCAGGTCGGTAAAGTGGCATGTTTTTGTTAGAATTTCGTTGAACTAGTTGTTGATTAAAAGTAAAATGTTTTTACAAACTTTTTAAAATGAAAAAATATTTTTTGTAAATTAAAAGTTTTTAAGTAAAAATAAAACTATAAATGTAGAATAATATGTTGTTTAGAAGAATTAAGAAAAAAATACACAAGATGCGTCACGCTATAGATAAAAAACTGAGATGTCCGTGATTGAAAAGTTATATGAGTTAGGTTACGTTGAACTATGTTAGCTTCATGCATTTAGTCAGGTTAGGTAATGAAAGATTAAGTTAGACATGAACAGATAGTTACTTAGCCGTGGTGTATAAATGTGCTGAGTTTTCTATATTTTGTACAGGTATCTGGTAGCCATTTTGAATGGAATAGAAGTAGTTTTACTGTGTTAAGTGTCTATCATATTGTACATTTTAAAGACTGAATTTCATAATTTTGTGCAACATTTTGGTAGCCAATGTGTATGACTAAGAGTGTCACTCAAGTTTTCTGTGTTAAGTTTCAATATATTTTGTGCAACATGAACTATTGCTAGAGCGTAAAGCTGTGTATTATTAGCTTACTGACCTTTAAAATTTCATTTTAAAGCAAAACCCCGTTTTGGGGTTCCGGCCCATCTCAAATGGAGACCTATAGACTCCCATAAGAGCATTGTAAACTATGTTATTCATTGCCCTCTACGTCACCGAAAACATATATAAGCATTACCAACATTATGGTTCTAAGTAGTGTTTACTAACTCTGGTACCGCCGGTGCTGGGTATCAATACCTCCATGATCATTTGTTCCGTCATATGACTTCTTTTTATTTCCTTCTTCCATCTTTCCTTGGTTTACGCAAATCGCACTCTGTGGCTTTTCTTCTAACTTCTGCTAACCCCGGGTCCGCCTCCGGCTCAATGCTCCGTCTCATTTGATCCGTCTTATGAGACTTCTTCTTCTTCTTCTTCTTCTTCTTTTTCTTTTTCTTTTTCTTTTCTTCTTCTTCTTCTTCCTTCTTTCTTCTTCTTCTTCTTCTTCTTCTTCTCTTCTTCTCTTCTCTTCTTCTTCTTCTTCTTCTTCTTCTTGCTTCTTCTTCTTCTTCTTCATCTTCTTCTTCTTCCTTCTTCTTCTTTTTTCCTTCCTCCATCTCCTCGTCTTTGCAACTCTGTGCTTTTCCTTCTTTTTTCAATGGGGACCCTCAAACTCATTTGGGGTGTTGAAACCCCCAAATTCGGAATATATGTCCTTTAAAACCTATATAGGCCCCATCTCCTTGACTCAATATTATAGCTGGAGCCAAATCTGTTCTGGCTCCGGTATCAGGCTCCGGATCCAGTTCGATTTGCCTCTGGTCATCTTAATTTAAACTCACTATTCTATTTTCATTTGTTCTCTCCTTCTACTCACTCAACACAAATTTCAACCCTTCTAAGTCCATTTCCTGTTGTTGGGGGCTCAACCCCCTCCCCTCCTTGGACGTGGCGGCGTTAAGCTAGGGACAGGTGGGCACACCTTTCTCATCCAACCACGGTGGCAAGTTGAAAGGGATACCTTAACTAGAAAACACCTTAAAGTCTAAAAATATACATGAGCACCGCAACACCGGTGCCAAATGCCCTAAGAACTGCTCACTCGATAATACCGGGAATCAATTCGCAGACCCTCTAAAACATACTAGTCAACACCAGCTCGGACATATACTTTGAAAATTAAAAAAAAATGGCTCGAGTTGTTAGAGCGGTGTTCCGCACCACACTAACACCTCAGCGCATGCTCCGATTTCCTCAAACACCTCGGGAATCAACTCAAGCATACCTAGACTACTAATCAACCCCAAGTTCAAGCTCTTTAGCTCGAGAATAAAAGTTGCCATAGGTGCGTAGAAAGGGGGGTAGGGAGTAATTAACTCATACTAAACCATGGTAGGAGTGCCTCGATTCCGTTATAAACCACGGGAATCGATTCAGCAGCATCGATTATATAGGGTTAGACACCTTGGTCAGGCGTATTCTATGATGTAGGATATACCATGCTAGAAACATTAGAAAAGGGGGGTATGGTACTAAATCATACTAGGAGTGATTCGATTGTCGTTATAAAACATCAGAATCGATTCACCAGCATCGATTATATTGGGTTTTCACACCTTGGTCGGGCGTATTCTGGGATGTAGTATATACCAAGCTCGAAGCTAGAACTAGCTGAATCAGCTGGCTGCTCTGTGACGTCATAGGTCCCAAACTACATGGATACTACTCCAATTAATCGAATGTTAATTATAGTAATAATTTTTTTTTCAATTATGTTTTTCAATGTATTAAACCAACCAGAACACATAGAAAGACGATTTAAAAATCGTTTTAGGGGTAAAAGATCTCGATAAATCGAATGGAGCCATTAGAAATGATCTGACGATCATTTAAAACCAATCTAAGAACCAAACACCCTCTTTTGGGGGATAAAGCCCCCTTACGCAGGTAAAAAGTCAGAAAACGGTCTTCTTCAGACCTTAAATTCGTCTAATCGACCTTAATAACCCTTACTTTGACGTATCAAACATCAAAAAATAATTGTTTGCAATGTTGCCTTGCAACATTTGCAACATCTCTGGTTTTGAAACTTCCGGTTTGGGCGGTTTGTAAATTTTGCCTGCTAGTGTTTCCACCCCATACTATATATATATATATAATATTATATATATTATATATATATATATTTATATTATATATTATATATATATAGTATATAATTATATATATATATATATTATATTTTATTAAATATTAAATATATAAATATATATATATATATATCCGTATATATATATATATATATTATATATATATATAATAGTATATATATGATATAATATATATAGTATATATATATATAATATATATATATATATATATATATAATATATATAATATATATATATATATATATATATATATACAGATAATTCACACATCCAGGCTGAGCCCTTTTCAAGGAGGGGCAAGAAATAAAATACAGAAAACCCCACCCAACCCAAGCCTAAGGCAAATCTCTTAGGTGAGCGCAGAGCGTGGGGTTTAAAAGAGAGGAAGATTAAATACAGGGTGGAAAAACAGAAGATGGCAAGGAGTCCACAGAACAGATGTGGCTGGAAAGAAGTAGAAAATAGTCTGGGATTTTCAAGGTTCATGCAAAATTCATGCGAGAGCATGGCAACCCCTTGTGTTACGAGGACGACGCAGGAGGTGGAATGCGAGCGGCCAACTCCCCTCAGCATCTACCGTTGTTGTAATACCTATAGAAAATATATAATGCGCCACGTCACGTCGCAGAGATAAAGGGTCAAGAGAGTTTGAAAGTAGGGAACAGTTTATTTAGTCTCTTAGCTTTATACTCCAACTCTCTCCAATAAAAGGGTGGAGTCCGGAGCCCCCCATAGATGTGAGAACAGTCTCCAAACAAGGGCGAATAAGCCTTTTATAACTGGAGTAGCTGTACAGAGGAAAAAAATTCCCGACACTGAACAGAACTCCCAGCTCTTTGAGGCCACCTTAGCAACCATTGTAAAATGAGGTTTTGAGACATTTTGCGTTATTTCAGACCAAGAATGTTTATGTTGTCAACATTTGAGACGTTAGAACCGTCGAAGGAAATAGGAAAAGTCTGGGAGGTGTTTTTAGAGAGGGATGATGTAAAGAAGTTGAGTTTTTTCAAAGA
>JABUQX010053129.1:42500-45000 GCA_015478945.1 Trachelipus rathkii
GACAGGCCTTAGGGTGTGGTGTAGGTTGTGTATGTTGCATGGGCATATATTATGATAAAATATTTAGTTGACTGGGACAGTCTCGATAGGCCAATGTGGCTTCTAACTGTTTCTTTGTTTCCTTATCTCTAGCAGAGGTAATATTATGAGCACTGAAATAAATAGTGACTTTCTGATTGGACAATATGATAGTGTAAAAGAAATGAAGAAATGTTTTAGAGGTGTTAAGCTGTCGAAAATATCCAGCGGCGTTAAATGTTCATTGTTGTTCAATCCATATGAAGTACAACACATTAGAAACTTTATGGCATAGCGAATGCAACTATGTGCTATTTTAGATTGCCAAGGTCGACTACTATTTTAATTAAAAAAAAAATAGAAAAGATTTTCCCAGATACAAAATGGACAAAACTCACACGAATGGGCGAAGCAAGGTTAATGGAAAATTTTGATGGATTGTTACGATCTAGTGAAATTTTTGAAGCATTGTTGAAGCTTAAGGGGAGCTTGAATTGATCAAGATATAAACCTTTTTCCAAAAAAAAATTAGATATTTTCAAGTCTGTAGGCAAAAGTAAATTTGTTATAAGTTTCTTTATGTCTTCAACTTTATTCTCAAACACTCTTCCATTATGTATTACATTGCAGTTCTCATAATTAGTGACAACAACTGCTCTTAATCATATTAAAAATGTGATGTTTGTTTAGAAGGTTTTCAAGCAAACATCAACGAAACATTTTTCAAACATTTGGGAAGTTGCAACAGAACTTCTGCTTGTCTGATAGTGAAGAAAATGATAATGCCTCCTTTGAGAAATCAATTTAAAATGAAAAGATATAAGGGCAATTTACAATATATTTTCCTGAATGATTTTTTCAAACCGTTATGAGAGCAAGTTCGCGATCATAGATCCCATACTTGCTAATCTTTGGTAAAGTTACTCATTCCCATCGTATATATTCAAAAATTTTGCTAATTTTTGTAAACAAATTTGGATATGTGAAGTCATATTTAGATTGTTAAAGATTTTAGCATTTACCTCACTCAAAAAGGTGAACTCCAAAAAATATTATCCTACTGCCTGAAAAGGTTCAAAACAAATTTTCAAATGTCTACAGGAGGAAGAAAACCCTAAACAGAACTGGCTTTATGAGTGTTCATCATAGCTTTTATAAAAGAAGGAAGTTATCAATCATTGTTGTTGGTTAGCGATTAAAATTAAGGAAAGTGTTTTATATCGTAAAAGGGTAATACTTTTTTTTATTTTCAAAATTACTATTAATGTTAAATTATTTTATTCCCTTTTATTGAAATAATATATAATTATATTTATATATATATATATATATATATATATATATATAATATATATAATATATATATTATATAATAATATAGTTTTTATATATATATAATATATATTATTATTATAATATATAATCCTACATCTAAAATCCCCTAAAAAAATTTTACCTACGGCCCTATATAATATAATATATATTATAATATATTATATATATAGTAATATATAATATATATATATATATATATATATATTATATATATATAATTAATATATATATATATATATATATATATATATATATAATATATATTATATATATATTCATCAACCTTCTTCTCCAAGACTGGAAGGTAAGATGCGGTAGCATGCACCTGGGAAACAGAAAAGTAGTAGAAGAATATGACGAAAGTCGAAAGGAAACCCAGCTTACGCCCCCCTTTAATAAACCTTTTAGTGAGAACTTGTCGCAGTCAGAAAATCCCACCCTAGAGCTTCACGGGCCGCGACGGACCCTCACTATGGTAAATCGTCAATGTGGGGTTCATCCCTTGGCCCAAGTGGGCCATAACCATACCCCCTGCACCAAATCCCTGCCATTACTCCTAAATTATACAACCTTTTTCTGCCTCTTCAAACTCACATTCTCTTCAAACTCCAGGCATTCCTGTTACTGGCTCAATCCACTTTTTCCTCGTCCTTCACCAGCCGGTCGATTAACCAGCCACACTCACTACTTATACATCGCTTTAAACCAACTATCTATCATCGCATCCTTCCAACATGACCGCAAACATCTCAACGTACTTTCATTTATTTCTCATTTACCCCTTTCTTTCCACACCACAACAACTTCTCATACGTTCATTCCTCATTTTAATTTCAATTCTTCTCATTGTCCATCTGAACACATTGTATCTTTAGACCTAAACCTCTTATTCCAGACCAATGTCTCACTACTATACATAACAAACACAGGTAACAACATACCATCATATATAGTATAATATATATATATATATATATATATATATATATATAATATATATAGTATTATAATATATATATATTATATATATATATATTATATTATATATATATATAGTATTATATATATATATATATATATATATAATATATATATATATATAATATATATATATATAGATTTCCAGAGGGTGGAGTCGGAGTCGGAG
>JABUQX010053129.1:47500-52052 GCA_015478945.1 Trachelipus rathkii
TTAAAAATGTCAACACAATACTCGTGCCAGATACAGCACCTATTGTGCTACGAAGGCGTCTGTAAAGGTGGTGGTCCGCAAAGTTGATAAGTTCCCTCGAGCACTTGCCCGCTGCGGTACCTATAAGAAAGAGATAAAGCACACAACAAGTCGCCTCGCAAAGATTAGAAGGGGTCAAGTGAATGCTGGAAAGTGCAGAATAGTTTATAAGCTTTTTTGGCCTTTTACTCGACCCTGTCCAAAAGCCGGGTGAAACCAGAGCCCCCCCCCCAGATATGAGAGCATACTCCATACATGGGCGGATGAGACCTTTGTTTAGCGGAGCAACTGAGAAGGAGGAAAAGTCTTCACAGTCTAACAGAACTTCCAGTTCTTTGAAAGGCTGCCCTAGCAACCGTTATGATGTGAAGGTTTCCAAGACACTTTTTTGTTCATGTTTAAGGCCAAGGATGTTTATTTGTCAAACAGAGAGACGAGAGAACCGTCAAAGAGATAGGAAAAGTTAAAAGGTATTTTGGAGAAGGAGATTTTTAGTAAAAGTTGGTTTTTTAAAGAATTGAATTTCAAACAAAGTTTATTTCTATCCACAGCGAATAATGCGGAAAGAGATTAAGACGGAGAGGCACTTCCAGAAGTAAAAGTGGGGAGTAGAATTGATATGAAGTGCTAAAGAATGAAGGGTCGAGTCCATCGGAATACAAGTGGATAGAGTTAGAGATGTGCAGCTGAGAAGATCATTAATGAAAAAGAAGAAAAAAGTAGGAATAAGACAGAACCCTGAGGAAAACCACTATTGGCAGAAAAGAAAAAGAAGTCGCCCATCAACAACAGACGATATTGAGCGATTTTGAAAGAAAGCTAGATATAAGTAAGCAAAGAGAAGGAGGAAACTCAAAGGAAGGGGAGCTTGGAGAGCAGTTACCGCGTGCCATACTTGGTCAAATGCTTTGATTATGTCAAGCGCCACTACCCAAGTCTCCCGTAGTTCCCCAAAGAGCGAAAAACCATAAATCGGTTGATAGGAAAGTATATATATCACCAGTAAACTTCGTGCAACGAGAGCCGTACTGGCGATCAGAAGGAGTTCCCAGATGATCTAAGAAGTGAGTTGAGAAGGGTTTTACAAAGATCTTAAGATAGAATACAAGTGAGAGCTACAGGATTGAGAGCGGCTTCCTTTTTTTCGGAAATAGGTTGGACATGTGAGAGCTTCCAACACTCTGAGAGGGAAAGTGCTAGTATGAGACATAGAGAATATAGTCGAGCGACGGGGCCAAGAGATTAGCCTTTTTAGTTGGAGAATTAGCAACAAAATGATCAGATCGAATAAGAGGAGGAAAGGCGGATTTACAGAAGTTGTTAGAGAGATGAAAGATTTGTTCAGATAAGGAGAACCAAGGAGGTTAGCACCCCTTTCCTTTGATGAAAGCCAACTTTGCTCGTCGAAGAAAGTATCCCTGCAACGATTTTCTAGCTGAATGAAAATTAGTCGAGAGTGATAGGAGAAACGAGAATTTTTCGAACACAACCCGATAGCACTTCTTCCTAGCCTGAATGGCCAGAGAATAAGGCACGATCGAACCATGGATTAGGAGGAGAGAAAGCTTGGATGGAGAGGAAGAAGATAAGGAAGAAAATTAGCTGAAGAAGGATGAACCTGCTCTCCAATCAAGCGATTCAGCTCCCCTCCTTATCTTTTAGAATCTTTAATACATCCATCATTAATTTCGCTTATTGAAGTGTAGCCAATTTGCTATCATCTGCAAAACTGGAAACCTTACAATTTAAGTCCCTGGTCTAATATTTTATACATGTATGAGGAACAGCCACTTGACCTAAAAAATCGTTTACGGACAACAAACATGTCTCCTCATTTCCATTAATAATACTTTTTCATTTTCATTGATTAACTATATTATTTAATTATTGATATTATTATTATTATTATTAATTATTATTATTATTATTATTATTATTATTATTATTATTATTATTGAGACTTAAGGAATCAATAATAATTTTTGATCGCTAAAATAATTTCCGGGAGGTTGAACCCCTGACCCTCCTGTCCTGTCATACTATATATATATAGTATATATATATATATATATATATATATATAATATATATATATATTATATATATAATATATAATATATATATATATATATATTATATAATATATATATATAAATATATATTATATATATATATAATATATATATATAATAGGGTGGTTCGTTAATATTGCGAAAAATTCAGTATGATATTTCCTTGATAATATAAGATATGTTTGTCAATAAACATTTCACCGAAAACGCCTCGTTCCCAAGATACAAGGTGATGAAACTTATGTGGGACAATATTTGATATATTCCAATTGCCGTCCCGTACCAATCTCACCTTTTAATAATAAGCACAATAACACACCGTAGGAAAGGTTACGCAACATGTTAGTTTACTAGTTCCGTATCTCGCTTCATTTATACTATACTAATCCGTGTCGCGTCAAGTTCTGTGTTCAAGTTTTGCTCATATTTTCGAAAAATGAATTACACATAGTGAAATGTGCGATATGGATTTTGTTTACGGTCGTACGAACGGTAATTCATTAACAGCCATGCGTCTCTATGATAAGAAATGTACCCTAATCGTGTCATCCCGCATCACACTATGTTTGCACGTCTCCATCAACGTTTTAGAGAAGCAGGAGTTTTAAAAAACTTACTAATGGAAACGGGAGACATCGCACAGTATCAACTCCAGATGCCGAAGAACAGGTTCTCCAAGAACTTTGAGGCAGTCGCTACACAAGTTACCAGAAAGATTGCTGCACACTACATGTAAGTTTCCGACAGTTTTCTGGGTATTGGAAAAATCAACTTCTGTACCCTTATCACATCCAACGAGTGCAGGCACTTTTACCAACAGATTTTCCTGCAAGAGTAGCTTTGTGTCGAATGGATGCAAACAGAAATTTGCAGACAATTCTCAACCATTTCAGCAGAAATATTGTTCATAATCGATTGAGGCAAATATTTCCAGAGACGGGCCATATCGAACTTCCACAACAAATCACATATGGGCTGAGAGAACCACAATGCGTTGCAATAGTTGAAAGCCAGCCATCAACAACCAGTTTTCCATTGAATGTATGGGTTCGGAATTGTTGGCGACTATTTGCTAGGTCCATTCATTTTATCAGCGAGGCTTACTGGAGACGTTTATCACCAATTTCTTGAACATGACTTGCCTACACTACTGGAAGACGTCCCATTACAATTAAGATCGAATATGTATTTCATGCACGATTCCGCTCCAGCTCATTTCAGTTTCAGTTTAGAGGTACACAATCTTGGCCTTCCGATATCCCACGCCGTTGGATAGGTCGAGGAGGTACATGAACCTTGCCCTCCGCAGTTTTTCCGAAGACCTAAATGCATTGGGTTTCTTCTTGTGGGTCACCTGAAACCATTTGGTTTATACAGCACAGTTGAAAGTCCGAAGAAATTAAGGGCTCTCGCAATAAATAAACATCTTGTGACACAATTTCGGCCACACATGGTAAATATTTGAACGTGTCCCGTCAATCAATACGTTGCAGAAATAGAGGCTTGTATTGGCCGCTGGGGGTGCTATTTTCAACATTTGTTATAACTTAGTGCAGCCATTGCTTCGTACTATTTTCTGTTGGTATATTTTTCTTCCTGTGCAATAATGTATTATTTCTTATAATTGATAAATTGAATGGATTTGCTAATTACCTTTCAAATTTAGTTTACTGTTTCTTGTATTTAATGTTTAAAATTTAGGTTTTCATCACCTTGTATCTTGGAAACGAGGCGTTTTCGGTAAAATGTTTATTGACACATATCTTATATTTAAGCAAGGAATATCATGCTGAATTTTTTCGCAATACTGTCTACAGCCCTGTATATATATATATAATATATTATTATATATATATATATATATATAAATATATAATTATATATATATATATATATATATATAGTATATATATATATAATATATATATATATAATATATATATATATATATAATATTATATATATAGAGAGAGAGAGAGATTAATTGTTTGAAATAGTTTTTTTCATATTAATCGGTCATAGTCATCGTCATCGGCAAAATTTGCTCTAATCGTCATCGTCATCGTCATCGCCAAAAATTTTGCTCTAATCGTCATCGTCATCGTCATCGGCAAAAATTTTATAATCATCCCCATCACTAATTTAATATATATATATATATATATATATATATATATATATATATAATATATAATATTATATATATATATATATTATATATATTAATATATATATATATATATATAGATATATATATATTTAATATATATTATATACAAAGGTGGGCACCGTTAATGAGAAAGATAAGTGTAAACGCCGTTTAATCCT
Source organism: Trachelipus rathkii (assembly GCA_015478945.1). Lineage (NCBI taxonomy): Eukaryota > Metazoa > Arthropoda > Malacostraca > Isopoda > Trachelipodidae > Trachelipus > Trachelipus rathkii. The sequence goes on from JABUQX010053129.1 coordinate 51,940, forward strand.
TAAATCGTTAACAAAAAAAATTACGGCGTTTAATCATTAAGCGTTTATCGGTAAAGAATGTAACGGAAGTAAACGTTAAATCGTTAACGTTAACGCAATACTTCAAATATGTA
>JABUQX010053130.1:0-12500 GCA_015478945.1 Trachelipus rathkii
CCACCACCTTTGTCTGCTGCATTCTCACTTTGTTAATAATGGGCTATCAATCCCTATACCTTCTCTAATCTTTCGTTTTCTCACTCTATCCCTACTGGTCTTCTCCGGTGAACAATCTTAAAAATTCATTTTGACACTTTGCACTCTGCTCTCCTCTCTTTGTTGTCATACTTCATGTTTCGTCCCCATACAGAAAGTACGGTGTCAAAAGCATCTCGAAAATTATCTCCTCTTCACCTCCCTCAATCTCATTATCCTTGATGATAGGATACAAAGCTCTAAATGTTCTCCCCGTACTTATCAATTCTGCTCGCAATCTCCAAGGCACTTCCTCCGCCTTTACAAACTTCCTCCAGATACTTCTATTCTCTACGTTTTCAATCACCACACCATCCACCTCCACCACCAACTCCTCTTCCTCCTCTCTACTTACTATATAATTTCTGTTTTATCCCGTTACATCGAGCACAAGGCCAGCTTCTCTCACGTTTGTTATCAATATAGTCAACACACCTCTTCCAAGTTTCTCTCCGTCTTCACTCAGCAACGCCAGGTCATCCGCATGTGAGCATCAATCTCATCCAAGTCCACTTCTCCTCACTGCCCCTTATACTACATCCAAATATGCCACGAACAGAATTGGTGACAATACACTTCCCTGCTTAACGCCTGCTCCCACCTCAAACCATTTCTCGTTTTGATATCCAGTTCTTACATTACATTTGTCATTTTTATACATACTCTCCAGAGAATTTCTTAAGTAACCACTCACTCCGTAATCTCTCTCTCTAAAACCTCTGACAATTTCTTCCTAGACACCGAATCGAATGCCATTCTCAGATCTATAAATGCGATGTAAGCCTTTTTGTTGTATTCTATTTTCTTTTCCGTTATCATTCTCACCTACAAGCATAAGATTTGTGGTGTTTCTATTCGCCCTATACCCATGCTGCTCATCCCTAGGTCTGGGTTCCACAATTGCCCTCACTCTTCTTTCAAGTATCATTTAACGAAATACCTCTATAATTATTACATTCAGCCACTTCTCCCTTTCCTTTATATATTGGTATAATGATGGTTTTTCCACATTCCTCGTGAACCTCACTTTCCCTCCAACACTTATTGATAAACTTCAACACTGCTTCCTTCACTCCCTCTCACCTCTCTTTTATTAATTCTATGGGCAATCCATCTTCTTTTCCGGGGCCCTTCCATTGTTCATTTTCCTTAAGGTCTCCTCCAACTCTTCCTTGGTAATTACTTCCTGCTTCCTCCTCTTTTCTCACTTCTCCTCCCTCCTCCTCCGTCTCCTGACCCTCCTTACCCAGAAGTTCTACAAAATATTCTGTCCATCTCTTATTTATATCTTAAGGTCTTATTAACACCTCTCCCTGTTCATCCTTTATGCTTGCTACTTTTTTCTTCAATCCCCGATAAGTCTTTTCTAATCGGAAGGTTTTCTTCCTTCCTCCCATCGCGTCCTCCTTCAGTTCCTCCGCTACAATTTTTGCTGCCTCACTCCTTGCTCTTCTTTTCACACTCTCCGCCGTGTTTCTGGTCACCACGTACAGAGCTCTTGACTAAGCCGTTCTGTCTCTTAGCTACTCTCTCATTTTTACTGTCGTTTCCCTCACTGCTCCTCTAACCTCTTCATTCCACCACCTCGTATGTCTTTTTATCGTTCCTCCTATTCATTTTCTTCTGAGGTTTTCCTCTACTGCTTTTATCACTAAATTTCGAATGTCATCCACTATCTCCGCATTCATCATCTGTTCAATGTTTACATTCAATATTTCTTCATATTCTTGTCTTTTTCCCTGCTCTTTCAGTACTCCATTTTAATCCATCACTTCTCTCTTCTCCTCGCCTGCATCCCCTCCGCCTTCATTCTTAAATCCGCCACAACAATCTGTGATCAGAGTTCATAGACACTCCCAGCAATTACATTTACATTTTGTACTATTCTCCTATCTGATGTATTCATATAGTCAATAAGTATCTGTTCAAATTTTTAGGTTGTGCTTTTCATCTCTACTCTTGTAAACCTGTGGTGAAACTCTTTGCTTGATATAATATATTTATCTATATATATATAATATATCATATATATATATATAGTATATATATATATATTATATAATATATATATTACTTATATGATTATATATATATATATATGATATATATATATATATTATATATATTTAACAATGATAAAGCAACACAGGGCTTTAGACAACACATGGAGAGTTCTTTATCATATTCTCGTAACCTCCGACTGATTTCCATCCTCATGAGCTTAAATTAATAATAAACATTGAAGAGGGTAGGAAATCTTACGTTTTAAAACTAAAACATTGAAGCAGTTAATTCAAAAAGCATACATTTGTTAATTAAGTCCATAAAATTGTTACAAAAACAAATAATTACAGAATGAGAACTCAAAAACAAATCATAGGCTAGTATAAATTATACTAACAAACATTATCAAAATATAAGTGGTATTTATAGATTATATAATGATGGGTAACTTCAAAAATTTCTTATAATTAATTAGCTATCTTATAACAGAGAACGAACACGTGAGGAAACTTACTTAGTCACTATGAAATGGTATTCACTCGGAAAAAAACAAACAAATACAGGTGAAGGCGGACAGTACTTTCCATCTGGATTTGAAAGCAGTAGTAGTTAAACGGGCCACTATCGAGTTGGGGAGGGTTGATGTGGATATATAGTAAAGATCTAATCAATATTGTAGGTTGGGTTCGGTGCGATTTATCTTTGGGGTTTATGGTAAATTTGTGTGATCGAAGGAACTGGTCGTGCGATGTGGGTGGTCACGTATAGCGGGGTGTGAAGGGGAATTGAGTATAAGAGGTTGGTGAGTGTGGAAACACCTCTGTGCTCATCTACTCTTACGTTGAGTTGGCGTAAAGTACTACCAACATAAACGGCATCACAGCCGTTACAATTGAATTTGTAAATAACAGAAGAGGGGAGTAGCGAGGGTGTTTTTTCTTTATGATTACAAAAAGCAATTGTAAAGGAGGAATTGAAAATCAAATTGATGTTTAATTGTGGGAAACTATTATTTAAAAAGTGAGCTAGGTCTTTACGTAGTTTAGTGTAAATGTGTTCATATAAAGGTAGAGGAATGTATAACTCAGTTTAGGGGTTAAGAAAATAATGGGGGGAGGGTCGAATTCAGCGTTTAAGAGATTGTTTGATAAATTTCTGTTATGAGAGAGTAGAGACGAGAGGGAAAGGTTTGGATACGGAAAAAATTGAACAGAAATGTAAATTCTTATGTGTAACAAACTATAGTGGAACGATAGATGAAGGCTCCTGTATAAAATATTTTACAATACTATTAACATTTGAAAGCAAGGGGGTATGGCTGAAAAAGTTTAAGCCAAGTTTTGTAAAGGTCTTTTTCCTAAAAATTCGAGGTGGGAAATCTGTATGATGTGGTTTTTTCTGATGAAAATAAATCCAAAAAAGGAATGGGAGCTTCTCTGGATTCGTCTTCATGTGTGAAAGTTATCGTGCTTGGGTAACTGTGAGTTTCAATAGTCAACAAAAATATGGAATTTTGTTTTTATCTGTGAACACTAGAGAACCGTTATCGTCCATATATGCTTTATAGAAAAGTAGGGGTTTGAAGAAAGGGGGGATTCAATTTTCAAGCCAGCAGTTCTTTTCGTGGTGTATCAATGTATGTATCTGGCCAGGATGTGACTTAAATTGTGAGCACCATAGCTAAGAGATTAGTTTGTGTATATAATAGCATTTATCAAGAAATGAAGTATGTCTTTCTTGGCTGCAAGTTGCAAAAAAGTGTTTTAAATTCTTTCTTAATTTAAAACATTAAATTGTGCATTTAAATAAAAAATGTTATCAAGTAGGATGTTAATGGCATCGTTTATGGGGGGATATTAGTGTAAAGTGATTCAGTGTCAAAATTAGTCATGAAATAATTATGTAGATTGATAGTGGATAGCCAGTTCTTGAATTGGTAGGAATTCTTTATTGTATAATCATTGGTCGAAAATGGGGTTAGTAGAGGGACTAAGAATTTTGCCAGTTTGTAATTGTGGGTCGTAAAAGCTGTTAAAATAGGCCTGATCGGTACGTTGTTTTTATGTATTTTCGGGAGACCGTACAAATTGCCGAGGAACGAGTCATGAGTATTAATGTCATTAAAAATAGATTTGTTGATTTTATATGCTTTTATGAGTTTTCTAAGGTAACGGTTTACTTTGTCTTCCAGAGGGAGGGACAAATTAATGGGGGTTTTGTTAGTAATAGGGTTAAATTTTGACGTGTCGGAAAGAATGTATTTTAACTTGGCGACGTAATATGCTCTGTTCATTAACACTACTCCTTGACCTTTGTCTGGTCTGCAAATAATGATAGAAGTATCTTCTTTAAGAGATTTTGGAGTAACAAAATCAGATCTTGAAATCAGAAATGAAAAAATTTATCTTGAGTTGAATTTATAAAAGTATTTGTGAATAATTTGTTTAATATTTAGGGTGACTATTTTGAAATCTAAATTACAAGGCTCATGATTCTTTAAAATGTGAAGTAAATTCTCAAATGCTCCAAAATAATTAATTAAGTTGGTACTAAATCGTGGGAGATTAAAATTTAAGCCTATCCTAGTGAACTAATCTTGTGTCATTGGAAGAGAGTAATTTATCTGAGAGGTTAGAAAATGATATTTATAGCATCTGGGAGGAACCGTCAAATGTAAATTGAGCGATCTCCAGGTTATATTTACACTTATGTGGCCCGATTTTAACCTTACTTATCAAGCAAAAGTTTTATTAGTGGAAATATAAACAAAATTAACAAACTAAGAAACAACTTTAATGTAAAATTCTGTAATTTCTTTAATTACTTGAAGACCTCATGAATGTATATTTTCAGTTGTTCGCACAGTGGATTTACCGACTGCTAAAGTCCTGATCTTCATATAAGTCTCGTCAATACGTTTGTCATCCTTCAGCAAAAAATCTCTATATTACAAGCGGTCTTTCTCCCTTTTTTTCTACCCTGCAAATTTCATTTCACATGCTTCTGCCAACTCCTCTTAGCGCCTAATCGATAAATGGCAGAACACATTGCCCTTCTCCTCCGAATCACTCTTCCAAGAGTTTCCTCACAATAGATAATTTGATGCAATCTTAGAAAATAAAACTCTAATTCTTCTTTTAAGACACTTATTTTCAAACCTGTTTACAGATTTTCATTTTCCAAGATTATCGTCCATGTTATACAAATTAAATTTACTTTCCGGGGAGTTTCATATTTTAATCTTATCCCATTTCGGATGTAACAGTACACTGCTACCTTTCCCTTGCTTCTCTATGCTCCTCCATTTTGATAAGTATTAGACATACAAAGTATTTGTTGTTTTATTTTTTTAACAGATTTCATTTAATCTCAAAAACAATACCTTTCTCTCTTACCTTTTCTTTGATCTGTATCTTTAAGATAATTTCTTTTGCCACAACCTCATCTTATTTTCTATCTGTAAACTTTTTCAAGGGAATATGTTATCTGTGTGTTACGAGTTCTTTCCAGCATGCATCAGATTTCTTTCCAAAACATTTCACCCCATCTACTAACAACTGAAAGATCAAATCGTTGCCAAACTCTTAAGCTCTCTTTAAATGTTTACATTTTTATTAAGCTTCATCTCAGATATATATGGTTCTTGAAAGACTCCTAAATAAATCTTAGAACTTTTTCTGGCATTCAATATAACCTTAAAACTACGCTCACATTATATACAGAACCAAAAACTTCTATAAGTAAATCAATTCACTATCGTTGTACAATAGACTATTGTCTAATCTTATTACTGTTAATGAAACTACTTTTTGTCTATTTCATCTACCAATTTTATAGACTGAAAAAATATCTTATACATCTAAATAACTTTCTTACTAAAATCTTTATGAATATCTTTTGTATTGAAATACATATTTTACAATAGCACTTAAAGCGCCACATAAATCAGCTAAATCAGTCTAAAGGTAAGGACCCCTAGCACCGCCACAACACATTCACCTAGTAGTACCAACGCCACAGTCCTAGTTTGCACTTACTAACGTTTTGTGTCCTATTTGACTTAATACTTACCCTCGCAGCTTTTGAACCAATTTTTATTCGATTTGTGTTCTTCCCATGTAATAAGTATATAAATAACAAAAAACAAAATCAGTTCTTCTCTGCTAACATTAACATTTTTCTTTTTTATTATAAAATCTTTCTAAGTTCATATTTAAGAAAAAATAACATATATTCACTTCACTTTCGTTTCATATTCGCACGATCCATTCGATAATGTCAAACATGCTAAGTCAGTTAGCAAAATATTGTCACAAAGTTTTCTCCAATAAATTAATTCGTCACGAACTTTTTTTCCATTTTTATTAGATTTAAATAGCATTATCGTAGTCTATGTACATTTGACAAGTAGCCCCAGGAGTTCTCTCCATCTAGAGAGAAATACATCCAACAAATTCTTAACCTTCTCGCGCTACTTTCCAGAATGAGCTTACCTATTTACCCCAACCGCACGTCCTTACAGAGTAACGAAACTGACCTTCTTTGTAAATGTGTTGAAGATAACTACGTTAGGCCTTTACGATTCAGCGAGTCCCCATCCGGCTTACAAAAAGGATTATCGCTAAATTTTCACGCCTATAGATGTTAGCTATTATTTTCGAACACATTTGTATCAGAGAAGAGGCCTTCATCAGTTTTCTGTAAACTCACTGATACTAGTTGAGTGCGCGATGTTGTTTGTGTTTTCTCGTGATGGATTGGTCAAATGTACATAGATAATAATAATAAATAATAATAAAGAAGTATATCCGAATTATTTAAAAAACTATTGAAATATACCACTTTTTTAATTATGTTAGGACTCACCTTTTTTTAATATATAATATAAATTTTTACCGTGAGTGTGGAAGCTAGTAAGTTTACAGAAGCATCTTACTATTTTGAGAAATCTGATCGAGTCATTTGCTTTTATAGGTAATGCTATAAGTATGGAATAAGAATCTGTTCGATACGCTTGCTTTTTGTAAATATAAGAACTTTAGAGAGAAACACTCTTTAAATAAGGAATACCATGTTAATCGCGTTAGTCTAAGGCCAACTCTATGAGACGATATACCTCAAAATTTCCAGTTACTTATATATATATATTTCTTATTACATGGCTAAAGATGAATGTAAAGCAGAAACAAGAATAGGAGACAAAACTGATGGTATGGGAGTCTGTAGTAGTACGTACAGGGCAGAGGAAGGCCTCGATAGACTTCCTCTATGGTTATCACATTTCCTTCGATCTTCCTTCTTATATATAGGCCATATTATTGCTACCCCCAGCCTAATGGTACACTTTCTCTAGAAAGCTGACATAACGTAGTATTTGCTTCTTATTTTCTTATTATTATTATAAACTTATATTTATATTTTTTTGCAGCTTTGTAAAATGCGCGCTTCAGTATTAATATCTGAGTTAAAGTTTGATATTTTTACTTTTAGCGAGCTGCTTCATAAATATCAGTTTAGGATTATTATAGTGTTACCTTTATTAATTCACTCATTATTATGATTTTATAAACCAAAAATAGTTTGTGTAATTACCATCGTATCCTATTTAGACTAATCTGCAATATACAAATTCTCTCAGACATTTATTCTGTTAATCTCTATTAACTTTAATAACATACTATTGCAACTGTCTTCTTATCACCTTATTGGTATCATACACCTCTCAAATAAAATAAGTTTATTTAAAAACTATGCAAATTTTAGTAATGTATAACGCTTAATAGTTTTTTAACAATATTGAAAATCTGTAATTTGATATATTTGTTGGTCTTTTACGTCAATCTAAATATCCCACTATATTTTAATTCAACACCAACGCGTATGACTGAAGGTCATAAGGTGAGCTCTGTCGAATGGAGGTGTACGTAATTCTACACATTAATTAGGAAACCGGACAATCTTCGGGGAAAATTAATGCTTTACGAGTTGAAATGTATATTTTTGGTTCCTGTAAATTATAATGATTACACTGTGTTCAACTATACAAGTCCCAGCTACATCAGAACGAAGGAGCCCTAATCAAGGGGCGGATTCGTACCCTCGATTTTAATTATACGAGTTAGACAAGGTAACTAAGGAGAGAATACAGCTCTCACATCTCATCACTCATGCCAGTTTATCATCATCATTATCATCCACCCTCCTTTCCCCAGATTAGTGCCGTGAGGTGTGTCGCATGCAGCAGAAACTAAATAGTATAGTAAGAAGAATAATGACGCAAGTCGATGAATCTTTAATTACCCTTAAGTAGAACTCGGCCGCAGTTCAGAAAAATACCAACACCCTTAGGAGTTTCCCACTAGGAATTGGCCGAGACTGCTGACCTTCATCTGTGGTATCCATGTTACATAGTGTGTGGGATATTCTATCCCTATGGGTTAGGCCCATGATCAAAACCAATAACCACTTCACATAATACTCCACATGCCATGTTCACTCCTAATGTTTTAGCACCTTTCTTACGTCGGTCTCTACCTAAAACCCACAAATTCCTCTGCTTCAGTAGCATTAATTTATGTGACTGTTAGCATCCTACTAGTAACATTTCCGCGATGTTTAACACAAGCCTGTAACTCCATGACATATCTTTCCATTAATGACTCAAATCATACTCAATGTACTCTCGTATTATTGTCTCATTTACTTACTTCCCTATCTTCAACCTGACATATATTATATATTATACAACTAACAGGTCAAATGAATATTAATGATAATAACATTTTATCAATATTTACTCACATTCTTAACGAACGCCCCTAAGAGTGGTTCAATTATCTGAACACATTGAGTACCGTTAGTCTATTCTAGAGAGTACCTCTTATGTGCCAGACCTTGAGTTTCACCACTATACGTTAACAATCAGGTACTATATAATAAACTCATTAGCTAAATAAGGTTCAAAAATTTAAACATCCATTATCAAGATATGTTATTGCATTATACCAGTCTCACGTATTTACAAGCCTTCACATACATTTCGCTACACAGTCTGCTTCATGCCTGTTCACCTTTTCATTCAAATACAATATAGCTCCTAAATATTATATCAACTTCAGACACTTGTTACCATGTATGTTAGCAAATAATCATCTAAACAAACTGTCACAAACTCAATATGAGCGGGACTCTCCTGCACTAACTACCATAACTATAACTCCTTATGCTAGCATTTACTTTCAAACCCCTCATTTTTGCAACATACCCTTCCAATAACTCCACCTCTAACATACCCTCTAACTACATTAACGGCAACAATAATAACACCACCATACACAATAATAATATTAAGAGTAGAAAAGTGCACAACCCTCTATCACTTCATTCATCTTCCTTCATTCTTCATCATTATTTCTATAACCCTATCTCCGATATTGTCGAGACTATATACTTATAATGCTAATTCTTATAAACATAATTAGAAATAACAAAAGTGAAGACATATACACAATACCTATAAGTATATAGTCCACGTCACTTATTAATATATTAACCAATCACTTTCAATTCTCTTTAATATCTTACATTATAGTAGTACAACGCTTATTATCGTCATTAACATACTTTTGAATATCCATTCAGCTAAGCTCACCTAATGCAACAAACTCGCATATATTATACACTACACTGCCTAAGTTAATCCGTAATCAATATACGCAGATATTGAGCAAATTCATATAAACATACCATACAATTATATTATCTTCATCTTCGTCAAAGGCCCGTTTTTCTGGTGATATTGGAAATAATTGATACCATACAACAACCTTTATATCACTTACTAAATGCACATTGTTCTTCACCAATTCATCCCTCTCGACGATACTCTTTCTGCGCAAAAATATCCACGGCATATGTGACTCTTTCTTACAACGCACTCATAAACTATTTCTACCTTACAGTGTTCCTCTTTATCCCCATTACAATATGGGTGAGCTTGATTACGTGCTTCTCGGTCTCCAATCTCTCGGGAGCTATCCCCTCCATAACTCTTTGTTACCATCGACCAACTTCCAAAGTTTATTCAATCACCATCTAGCGCTCAGTTTCTCTTTCTTTCACCAGTAATTTCCGCATCTTATGCTGCAGATTTGTCCATTTCTGTTTCAACTTTCTCACCTACGCATGTAATACAGTCACTTTTTACATGAATTACACTAGAGAGAGAGAAGAGAGTCTATTCCCAAAATACCTATACTTTTTTGCACAGTAAAGAAAGGTTGTCACTGGTGAGAGAGAGAGAGGTCTTCATTACTGAGCCAAATGTTATGACAAGGAGTTCTCCACAAGTATTACATCACATCCGCAATATCATCGATTACGAAGAGCCCCATCCCTATTACATCTATTCTAAGCAGATTCCCAGCGTGTAAGAGAGAGTATGACGACGACTCAATGTACGAGTGAGACCAGAGATCGTGTTAGCGCATGATTACCGAGTGATAAGTCATGTCAATGTAAGTGAGAGATTACCCCTCCTTCCAAATTGTTCAATTACCTTCAAAGCAAACTAAAGGAATTACAATTCTCCTTTATTCCTGGCTTTTATAAGATCCAAACCACTTTCTTTTGAACCTTCATCACCTGGGCTAATTGATGCAAAATAGCTTCTTTTGTTAACTTTTAACCAACTTGCATCACCTCTTCCACCACTGACTATTGATAATCTTACTTCCCACTTTAGCACATCGCACATACTTCTCTTGCACTATTAAACAAACGCTTCTTTGCTTCCAGATTTGTTTCAGTTTCATCCTGTTCGCATTCAACTGTGGATACTTAGGAAACTGTCTCTCCTTAAATACTTTTCCTTATTAACTTGTTTACTCAACTTCCCACTCTTAATTCTTCCCATTTCCTTCCATATCACCTGATAATCCCATCTCTAATGATCTGATAATCCCATCTCTAACCCCCTCAATGATTTAACATCCATCACATACTTCAACATTTTTTTCTTCAAAAACACGAAATAAATCATACTTTTCACTTCGAAACCATCTCTACCTACACCAACTCTAGTAAAACTTTATGAATACTCGTTGTGATGTGGAGAAGTTATTACCTTACGAACACACTACACTCCCTGTCTACCATGTCTCATTTTCTCCCAATCAATCCACCAAAGCCACCTGTTGATACCATAGCCCCTTTTTTTTATCAACCTATACAACCATTTAGGTCACCCAAAACAATCAATCTAAAGCTCCTACTCACCCCATCCAAAACATCATTCAGCTTATCCCAGAAAATGGCACTCTCCTCAACATCGCTCTGAGATGGACCATATGTCACAACTACACATACTTTGACCTTTTCAAACTTAATTTAACAATTAGAATTCTGGTGCTCACACAAACAAAATCCACCAAAGCTCTGTGCCAGCAATTCACGAAAACAAACCCAAGAAATCACAATCATATTATATATACCCTTTCCACCACACCAGCACATACAATTTCATACCACACCACTCATCTTCAACCGCTTCCTTTCATCTTTGTTTCATGTCACAAGCGAGTAAATCAAATTTACCATTTCTAAATACATCCATCACATCTCTCCTCTTCTCCTAATCATTTATTCCTCTGACATTTCATGTACCCATACGATTCATATATATTTGGTCGTGCCCGAAAGATAGGTTGCTTACGGCGATCACGACCTTCTCCGAGGCATGCATTAGTATTCCTGGCAAGAGGTAAGTGGTAGTGGATAGCCAACCCAACTACCACTGTCCCTTAAGTCGCCTTCTACGACACGCAGAACATACTCTGTGGCAAATTCTTTCTCCCTCACACACATGGATATAAGGTATTGTCTGCAAGAAGAGTGTGGATATGAACGCAAAAGAGAAAGGCGAACAATTGGGCACTGTCACGTTATGGGATATACACTACAAACCAAAAGTCCAATGAGAGGTGCTTCCATCCCTTCGAGTCCGCTAATACCATTTAGTAGCCTCTCACGACACGCAGAACACACGGTATGAGTATTCTTGCATCCCTACATAGAGATGCCCCCATATAGTAGTTATAAGCAGTTATTCAGGTCGATTAACCTCCAAATCCGTATAAGAGTTCTTACTTGTCGTTTAAGGGCATATACAACATCCATAGCTGTAACAGTTCTCCACATCATGTAGGAAACAGAATCCCTGATGAGGTTTTCAAGAAAAACTTTGAAGTACTCAGAGTCTTCCTTCGTATCGAATCCAGAGATCTTTTACCCCACCTCTGAGACAAGACGACGAATACTGTTTGATACCGGATGTTTATCCGCGAGAATCTTTCGATGACGGCTTGCGCTCCTTTTCCCGAGATCCTTTACTCTCTTTGCCACACACTCCATGATTTAAT
>JABUQX010053131.1:0-10000 GCA_015478945.1 Trachelipus rathkii
AGTCTTTCTACTGTGATGGGCTTGAGTTATAGAGTGGTTCCCCTCTCTGTGTACTGTGTTTCCTGCTGCATCAGTAGAGCCTATTTCTTTTATATCGCCGCATTTCTTATAGTTTGTTCTGCTATTGAAACCCTGCCTACAAGGCAGCCTTCTCTACGGATCGTGCTCAAAGCCCACAATCTACTATCACGATACCTCTTGTTTAGTTTACTTACTTCCTGTTGTAGTCTATATTTCCACGGTGGTATCTTTTCTTGAAAGGAGGTTCTTTGGGTGTTTAGTACTTGCCTACTAGGGCAGCCTTCTTGACTGGCTACCTTAGGCATCTACGTTGACTGCCTTACCTAGGCGTTTTTTCTTCTTGACTGCTACCCTGAGCGCGTGGTCCTTCCTTAGACTTGCCCTTACCTAGGCGGCAGCCTTTCTTAACTTGCTGACCTGGCAGCTTCTTCGACTGCCTACTCTTGTCAGTCTCTTAATCTGCCTACCTTAGGGCAGCCTTCTTGACTGCCTACACTAACAGCAGTCTTCTTAACTGTGCTACCTTTGTTTTTAGGCAGTCCTTTCTTATAAACTGCCTAACCTAGGGCAGCCTTTTGCCTGTTCTACCTAGCAAGCCTTTTTTTAACCTGCCTACCTAGGCAGCCTTCTTGACCTCCTACCTAGGGCATCTTTTTGCTGCCTACCTAGGCAGTCCTTCTTAAAAACTGCCTACCTAGGGGACGAATGTGTGTGTGTTGTCTCTTTTTCTTATGGTGAACGCATTTTGCTCTATTTCTGGTTTTTTTCCTACCTAGGCAGCCTCTTGACTGCCTACCTAGGCAGAGTTCTTGACTGCCCTACCTAGGCAGCCTCTTTGACTGCCTACCTAGGCAGCCTCCTTAATTGCCTACCTTGGCATGCCTTCTTGACTGCCTGCCTAGGCAAGCCTTCTTGACTGCCTACCTTAACAGCCTTCTTGACTCTTGACTGCCTACCATGGCAGCCTTCTTGACTGCCTAAATAGGCAGCCTTTTCTTGACTGCCTACCTCGGCAGTCTTCTTAACTGCCTCCCAGCAAGCCTTCTTGACTGCCTACCTAGGCAGCCTTCTTGAGTGCCTACCTAGGCAGCTTCTTGACTGTCTACATAATCAGCCTTCTTAACTGCCTACCTCGGCGCAGCCTTCTTGGATGCCTACCTAGGCAGGAGCCTTCTTGACAACTGCCTACAGAGGCAGCCTTCTTGACTGCCTACTCGGCAGCCTCCTTAATTGCCTACCTTGGGCAGCCTTCATGCTGCTACCTGGCAAGCCATCTTAACTGCCTTAGGGCGTCCTTCTTGACTGCCTACCTAGGTAGCCTTCTTGACTGCCTACCTAGGCAGCCTTCTTGACTGCCTACATAGGCAGTCTTCTTGACTGCCTACCTAGGCAGCCTTCTTGACTGCCTGCCTAGGCAGCTTCTTGACTGCCTGCCTAGGCAGCCTTCTTGACTTGCCTACCTAGGCAGCCTTCTTGACTGCTTACCTAGGCATCCTTCTTGACTGGGCCTACCAAGCATCCTTCTTAACTGCCATCCTAGGCAGCCTTCTTGAACCTGCCTACTAGGCAGCCTTATTAACTCCCTACCTAGGCAGGCCTTCTTGACTGCCTACCATATCAGCCTTCTTAACTGCCTGCCTACCTAGGCCAGCCTTCTCTAACTGCCTACCTAGGAGCCTTCTTGAAAGTCCTACCTAGGCAAGCCATCTTGACTGCTACCGTAGGCAGTCTTCCTTAACTGCCTACCTTGGCAACCTTCTTGACTGCCTTACCTAGGCAGCCTTCTTGACTGCCTACCTAGGCAGTCTTCTTAACTGCCTACCTAGGCAGCCTTCTTGACTGGCCTACCTAGGCAGTCTTCTTGACTGCCTACATAGGCAGTCTTCTTGACTCCTACCAAAAGGCAGCCCTTCTGACTGCCTAACCTAGGGCAGCCTTCTTAACTTGCCTAACCTAGGCAGCCTTCTTGACTGCCTACCTAGGCAGCCTTCTAACTGCCTACTTAGTCAGCCTTCTTGACTGCCTACCTAGGGCAGCGTTCTTAAACTGCCTACCTAGGAGCCTTCTTGACTGCCACCTAGGCAGCCTTTCTTAACTGCCGACCTAGGCAGTCCTTCTTTACTGCCCAGTACCTAATCCAGCATTCTTGACTGCCTTACCTAGACAAGCCTTCCTTGACTGCCATACCTAATCAGCCTTCTTAACAGCCTACCTAGGCAGATTCTTGACTGCCTACCTAGGAATCTTCTTACATGCCTACCTAGTGCAGCCTTCTTGACTTGCCTACATAGGCTAGCGCTTTTGACAGCCACCTAAGGCAGCCTTCTTGACTGCCTACCTAGGCAGCCTTCTTAATTGCCTACTACCTTGTGCAGCCTTCTTGACTGCCTGCTAGGCAGCCTTCTTGACTGCCTACCTATTCAGCCTTCTTGACTGCCTACCTAGGAGCCTTCTTGACTGCCTACCTAGGCAGCCTTCTTGACTGCCTACCTAGGCAGTCTTCTTAACTGCCACTAGCAGCCTTCTTGACTGCCTACCTAGGGAGCCTTCTTAACAAGCCTCTCTAGCAGCCTTCTTAACTGCCTCCTAGGCAGCCTTTCTTGACTGCTACCTAATCAAGCCCTTCTTAAACTGGGCCACCTAGGAACTCTTCTTGGACTGCCTACCCTAGGCAGTCTTCTTAACTGCCGACCTAGGGCTGAGCCTTTCTTGACTGCCTACTAGGCAGCGCTTCTAAACTGACTACCTAGGCAGGCCTTCTTGACTGCTACTAGGCAGATCTTCTTAACGTGGCCTCTATGGCAGCCTCTTTTTGAACTGGCTCCACCTAGCAGCTCTTCTTACGTGTCTACCTAGGCAGCCTTCTTGACTGCCTACCTAGGCAGTCTTCTTAACTGCCTACCTAATCAGCCTTCTTGACTGCCTACCTAGGCAGCCTTCTTGACTGCCTACCTAGTCAGCCTTCTATACTGCCTACCTAGGCAGCCTTCTTGACTGCCTGCCTAGGCAGCCTTCTTGACTGCCTACCTAGGCAGCCTTCTTGACTGCCTACCTAGGCAGCCTTCTTGACTGCCTACCTAGGCAGTCTTCTTAACTGCCTACCTAGGAGGCCTTCTTGACTGCCTACCTAGGGGCAAGCCTTCTTAACTGGGCCTACCTAGGGCAGCCTTCTTAAGCTGGCTACCTAGGCAGCCTTCTTGACTGCCTACCTAATCAGCCTTCTTAACTGCCTACCTAGGCAGCCTTCTTGACTGCCTACCTAGGCAGCCTTCTTAACTGCCTACCTAGGCAGCCTTCTTGACTGCCTACCAAGGCAGTCTTCTTAACTGCCTACCTAGGCAGCCTTCTCTACTGACTACCTAGGCAGCCTTCTTGACTGCCTACCTAGGCAGCCTTCTTGACTGCCTACCTAGGCAGTCTTCTTACCTGCCTACCTAGGCAGCCTTCTTGACTGCCTACCTAATCCAGCCTTCGTAACTGCCTACCTAGGCAGCCTTCTTGACTGCCTACCTAGGCGGCAGTCCTCTTAACTGCCTACCTAGGCAGCCTTCTTGACTGCCTACCTAGGCAGCCTTCTTGACTGCCTACCTAGGCAGCCTTCTAGGCAGTCTTCTTAGTTGCCTACCTTGGCAGCCTTCTTGACTGCCTGCCTAGGCAGCTTCTTGACTGCCTGCCTAGGCAGCCTTCTTGACTGCCTACCTAGGCAGCCTTCTTGACTGCCTACCTAGGCAGCCTTCTTGACTGCCTACCAAGCAGTCTTCTTAACTGCCTACCTAGGCAGCCTTCTTGACTGGCCTACCTAGGCAGGCTTCTTAACTGGCCTACCTAGGCAGCCTTCTTGACTGCCTACCTGGCAGCCTTCTTAACTGCCTACCTAGGCAGCCTTCTTGACTGCCTACCTAGGCAGCCTTCTTAACTTGCCTACTAGGGCAGCCTTCTTAAACTGCTACCTAGGTGCAGAGCCTCTTGACTGCTACCTATCAGGCCTTTCTTAACTGCCTACCTAGGCAGCCTTCCTTAATGGCCTACCTAGGCAGCCTTCTAACTGCCTACCTAGGCAGCCTTCTTGACTGCTACCTAGGCAGTCTTCTTAACTGCCCAACCTAGGCAGCCTTCTCTTCTGACTACCTAGGCAGCCTTCTTGACTGCCTACCTAGGCAGACCTTCTTGACTGCCTACCTAGGCAGTCTTTCTTACCGTGCCTACCTAGGCAGGCCTTCTTGACTGCCTACACTATCAGCCTTCTTAACGTGGCCTACCTAGGGCAGCCTTCTTGACTGCCTACCTAGGCAGCCTTCTTGACTGGCTACCTAGGCAGCCTTCTTGACTGCCTCCGTAGGCAGTCTTTTAAGTTGCCTACCTTGGCAAAGCCTTTCTCCCGACTGGCTGCCTATGGCACTTTCTTGACTGCCTGCCTAGGCAGCCTTCTTGACTGCCTACCTAGGCAGCCTTCTTGACTGTACCTATGGCAGCCTTCTTGACTGCCTTACAAGCAAGTCTTCTTAACTGCCTACCTAGGCAGCTTCTTGACTGCCTACCTAGGCAGTCTTCTTACCTGTCCATACCTAGGCAGCCTTCTTGACTGCCTACCTAATAAGCCTTCTTGACTGCTCACCTAGGCAGCCTTCTTGATGCCTACCTAGGCAAGCCTCTTGACTGCCTACCTAGGCAGCCTCTTGACTGCCTACCTATGGCAGTCTTCTTAAGCTGCCTACCTAGGCAGCCTTCTTTACTGCCTACCTAGGCAGCCTTCTTGACAGCCTACCTAGGCAGCCATCTTGACTGCCTACCTAGGCAGTCTTCTTAACTGCCTACCTTGGCAGCCTTCTTGACTGCCTACCTAGGCAGCTTTCTTGACTGCCTACCTAGGCAGTCTTCTTAATCTGCCTACCTGGCAGCCTTCTTGACTGCCTACGGTAGGCAGCCTTCTTGACAGCCTACCTAGGCAGCCTTCTTGACTGCGCAGCCTTCTTTCTTAACTGCCTACCTAGGCAGCCTTCTTGACTGCCTACCTAGGCAGCCTTCTTAACTGCCTACCTAGGCAGCCTTCTTAACTGCCTACCTAGGCAGCCTTCTTGACTGCCTACCTAAGGCAGCCTTCTTGAACGGCCTAACCTAGGCAGTCTTCTTAACTGCCTACCTAGGCGGCCTTCTTGACTGCTACCTAAGCAGCCTTCTTAACTTGCCTACCTAGGCAGCCTCTTAACTGCCTACCTAGGCAGCCTTCTAACTGCCTACCTAGCAGCCTTTTTGACTGCCTACCTAATCAGCCTCCTTAACTGCCTACCTTAGGCAGGCCTTCTTGAACTGCCTCCTAGGCAGTCTTCTTAACTGGCTACCTAGGCAGTCCTATCTTGAACTGCTACCTAGGCACCTTCTTAACTGCCTACCTAAGCAGCCTTCTTGACTGCCTACCTAGGGCAGTCTTCTACTGCCTACTAGGCAGCCCTTTTGATCTGCCTACCTAGGCAGCTCCTTGACTGACTAGCCTAGGCAGCCTTGCTTGAAAGCCTAACTAGGCAGCCATCTGACTGCCTACCTAGGCAGTCTTCTTTAACTTGCCTACCTTGGCAGCCTTTCTTGACTGCCTACCTATGGCAGCTTACTTGACTGCCTACCTAGGAGTCTTCTTAACTGCTACCTAGGCAGCTTCTTGACTGCCTACGTAGGCAGCCATTCTTGAAGCCTACCTAGGCAAAGCCTTCTTGGACTGGCCTAACTAGGCAGCCTTCTTAATTGCCTCCCTTAGGCAGCCTCTTGACTGCCTGCCTAGGCAGCTTCTTGACGTGCCCACCTAGGCGCACTCCTTGACTGCCTACTACTAGGCACACCCTTCTTGACTGCCTACCTATGGCAGACCTTTTTTTCCATTAGTTTTACTTACTTCCTGTTGTAGTCTATATTTCCACGGTGGTATCTTTTCTTTGTTCTTGCTTTTTTTTTCCTGCTTTCTTGGTTTTGAATACTTTAGCTTTCATAAAGTCCGCTACTGCCCTGGCAACTGAATAATATAATCTATTAACCTCAGTCAAACTACAATTGTCTGGGATAATTCTTTTAGTACTTTTAATCCCATGCCTATCCTATATAAGATTTTCTCCATTTGGGCAAAGTTTTTCCCTCGATTTTTTATTTTGCATCTGCCCTGTATTCCCTTTATGAGGTCTTCATTCTCTGTATTTTGCTATTTTTATCAGCATTTCCTCCTCTGAGCAAGATTCTTCGTTTCTGTTTTGGACATTCATTATTTATTCATCAGTTTCCCTTTCTCTGTCTGGTTTCCGTTCTTCTTTGGATATTAATACATATATTTCCATCTCTCTACATCCGAATTTTTCGTGGACCTCGGTTTTCCATTTCACATTCTCCATCATTTTCCCCTTCTATTTACTATCAAAATGTCACTACAACTATTTCCTCTTCAATTATTGTTGTTTGTCCTCGTCTAAGATTTTCTCTTTGAATACAGGTCTTTATACAATCAAGTATTTCCATTTCTTTTCTTTCTCTTTATCCACTTGTGTTACAGTCTCTTGTTTGTTTTTATTTGTTCTCTCTTTTTTCTTTGTTTGTTTTGTTTTCTTTTCTTTTACCGCTGCGCACTCTTTGGTTCGTTTTTCTTTTATATTTTTTACTAATTCCAAAGTCATTTCCATTTTATTCTCTACTATGTTTTGGGCTTTCATTTTTATTTCTTCAAGGTCTTCCTTCGTTGGTAATGTAGATTTCATTTTTCTTTTCCCTGTTTCTTTTCGTTCTTTAACAAAATTAAGAATACACAGTTTTTGCTTAATCATAGCTTTTCTGTCCACATTTTTAAATTTTTCTCTAAATCTATATTCCATAAAATCATTTGCACCGAACTCCTTTTTTTCAATTACATATTTCCACAGTTCACTCTTATTTGTTTTGGTTGGTATGAGTTCTCCGATATAATAGCTTTCCATCAAGTACAGATTTCGGGATAGTGTCCATTCATCCTTCTCCCCACTGCTGGTCTCCTCATCATTTTTATTCAGAAAGTTTCCTTGTATGTACTCTTCAACCTCCTCCTCTATCTGTTTTATTTGTTCTTTTGTTATGTTGGTTTTTCCTATCCTGATGTTTGTAGCAATGCTGCTGAATCTCATATCTGGTGTATTTTCTATTTTCTCCCCATCTATCTTTTTTCTCTTTAACATAATTTGTTTCGCTCTTTCACTCGTTCCTTTCCTTGGGAATATTTCATGTCTAGCGTAAGTGAGACACCAAAAAATTTCTTTCTTCTCCCCCTCCGACCACATACTCCTAATTGCACCCCTACAATTGTAAGAGGCTTTCTTTTTTTCTGTGGTTGGTTATCTGGGTTGGGAGGATCCAAAGGTTCCTCTAACAATCCAGCAGGGGAGGTTGAAGTTCCGGTGGGCTGAACTTCGGGGTTATCTAAACCCATTGCTTCAGTTTGGAGAGATTGTTTGCTGCGCTCCAAAGAGCTCCGTCCCCCCTCACCTCTCTTCCGTAATGAGTAGGGGCCGGGACCAGGGCTTCCGATTCCCTGGCAGTGTTTTTCTTTTTTGTTTCTTCTCATGGTTATAATCCAGTTTTTGCAGTTTGTTCGCTCCACGACATGTAGGCCTCCATACCGTCTTCCCAACCGTTTAGGATTGGAAAAACCGCACCGAGGCCAGCCCATCGCGGAGATCTCCCCCACCAGCGAAAAGGTCAACATACTCCGTATGTATTTTTAGGTGTATTTTCTGATTACATTCATAGACGCACATAGAGCATTTAAATAACTTTATTTTTGCATGAATACGCATGTGTCTGTTGAAGTCTCTTTTGTGATTAACATTCCATAGCTGCACTCAGAACATTTAAATAATTTTGTATTTTCATGAATTAACAAGTGTGTTTGTAAGCTTCCCTTCTGATTACTTTCATAATTGCAGTGAGAACATTTAAACTTTCTTTCATTATGAGACATTAAGTGATTATTTAACTCAGTTTTACTCTGAAATTTAAAATCACAGAAAAAACAAGAAAATTTTTTCAACTTTTCATTTCCAATCTTTTGAGTTCGTATCTTTGACTTCTGAGATCCACTTTTAAGGGAACTCTTCTTGCCACTCTTCCCATCGCCACTCGTTAACTTCTGAAAAAAATACACCTTATGGTAAATAAAATTAGTCAAAGATGAGAAATTAATTACAAAGTTATTAACCAAAATAATGAACTACTTTTAGTCTAAATTCAACACTCAAAATTTTCAACTTTAATCGTATTATTAAATTTGAGTAGTTTAGAATGCAAAAGTTTAATCATAAACATTAAAAATGAAAAAAAAAGGTATACTAAAAAATCATTAATGAATGCATTCTTAATTAACTAACTTTGTCAAAATCAAAATATCAAAATATGATTATGAGATGGGTTAAGAAAAGGTTATGACAACTTCAAATGCTATTCTCATTAACCATTATTAAACAATTCAATGGTTAATTAAGCGCATAATATTGGTAAATTCTTAATGCGATTTTGGGTGTACATTTGAATGGAAAATGTCAGAAATTGCACTACAGATTTCATTTTTGTAATTTAAAAAACTTACACATTTTGCTAAGGTCTGCTGTGCATGTTTTAAAATTATTTTCTTTTATTTAAAGCCTTTTATAATGATAAAAGAAATATAATGTTAAATTCAGAAAGGAAACTCTGCGGCCATTACGATCCATTGCTATGAATCGTTTTATTTATGTCTAAGAGGAATATAAGAAAGTAGAGGAGGAATCTGTTGTATGTGATTCATTAATTTAGTTGAAAAGAGCAACGATGGACAGGGAATGTGAACATTAGAAATATAGACAGTAAGAAGCCACATGGGCCTATCGAGACTGTCCCAGTTAACCTAATAGAACCAACCACCAAACATGCTCATGCAAATCCACAAAGCACCCTAGGGTTTGTCAATAACTTACATAGTAAACACAAAGTCTACAACTAAAAGAAAAAACTATAGCTAAAGTACTTGCTAACCACAATACAAGCTCAAATAACTTTGTTATAGTTATAACATGCAGTTTAACCTTAATAACTATTGTGACTAAAACCCCGCCAATTTGGCTTAGTCAAAATATACTATATGATATCCAAACCATCCGTATATACGATCTGTCCAATCATTTCTTAAATGTTGCAATCGAGTCACACTCAACCACCCCCTGTGGCAAACCATACCAAAAATTAACAACCCTATTACTGAATGTGGAAACCTATAAAACTACCATGTGTCAATTAAAAGAAATTCTGCATAGTGTAGCTTATTACAGATGTCAACGTTTTTTTTAATGCATAGGACAGCAACAGAATCTTTGGGAATAGACTTAATAGATTCTTCAAAATTAAGTTTAAGAGCAATCTTCCTTCATAATGGAAATGAGATTCTTCAAAATTAAGTTTAAGAGCAATCTTCCTTCATAATGGAAATGAGAGTTAATCTACAGTGATACTTCTGTTTATGCAGGAGTTGTATGACAATATGAAAATCTTTGGAGATCTGTGAATAGATCTTGTAATATGAGGACTTTGGATAAACAAACACCTCAAAATAAATAGATTATTTTTCAACCTCTTGTGAAACTCTAATTAACTATCTTCCATGATTTGATGTAAAAACCTTGTCAAAGCGATGGATCGTAATATCCAAAGATTTTCTTTTCCTAATGAGCAAATTTCTTGGATTCAGTGATGCTAAAAAAATAAATAAAAAAAATTGATATTTATTGAGCAACAGAATAAACTAAGTTATGAATGATTCTTATTTTGTGCAAAGTTTGAATAAGTCTGAGGCAGCCTCATGGGGAACATCTAAAAACTGATCAAATTCATCGGAAACGAGAATACCGAAAACTAAAAAGAAAGAAGTGTTAGTAAGCTTCTTAAAAACCACAATCCTGCGGATGAAATGCGACTCTTGAAAATTCTATTTTTGAATTGAGAAGAG
>JABUQX010053131.1:12500-31282 GCA_015478945.1 Trachelipus rathkii
ATTATTCTTGTCTTTGGGAGAATTAAGATAGGCAAAATATAAATAGTGACAATTTCAGTTGAACTCCAGAGAATTTAATTAATATAGTCCAGAGTCTTAAGTTAGATGAAGAATAAATATATATATCATTAGTTTGTATATACATAATTAAAACATTGGATTAAATAAACAAAGCATTACCATCTTTCTCTCACCTCCATTAAACTAGTTTTTTTTTTCCTTTATTTGAATATATTATCTACGTTTTTTTTTTAATTATTACTGAAGAAGGTATAGATTTATTTAGAGTATCATCTTAGTAGCCAGATTAATCTGAAGGGTCTTATTTCTTGGACCCACTTCCCATTGAAACGGCTCCGGTTCCACCAAAAAAACTTTTTTTGACCCAGTGGCTCAGCAGCCTTGGAATATAGTTTACAAAGCTAGGAGCTTCCTATCACTTATGTTTATTTACTTAAAGGGAGCAAATTTCTACTTGTTTTAAACTTTATAAAAATGGTAAATAAAAACCAACAGTGGAGAATTGACAAAAAATTACCCGATTTCCTCATCACTTAACTTGATGAGAAGCACCAGGGGAACTTTGACATGAAACGTTGGGAGAAAAATTTCTCTTAATCCGATCCGAAATTGACCTCTGAAACCTTTTCATTTATTTTCTCTAACAATGAAGAAACCTTCCTCAGGTTCAAAAAATCCACCACTTTCTTCCATTCTTCTTCAGTCAACCCCGCCTTTCCTCCACCCCTACTATAATTCTGTTCATCACCCTATAATATACAACTTAAGTAGCCATCAGACATAACACATCCCTGCTCAATCTGCTATATTAATATTAAAACCATTCACTCTCCACTACATTACATTCTTACACACGCTCACATTCATCATACAACATGTACTTTTTGAGTCCCACTTAGATGCCAACATCAACACAAATACCATAACAACCTGCCACAAAAGCTCCCTACTGAATCCTTGTGTCATACCTACAATAGAGTTTGGTCTTCTTCACATTTGTTTTAATGTAAAAACTTGATCTACACATCCTTACCACTTCTAAAAGGCACCTTGTTCTTCACAATCAGTCCTCCGTCACTCGACACACTCTTTCAAATACCAACATATATTGTTCCCTACCACCACTGAATAAACTAATTCCGCCTTATCACCTTACCCAAACAAAGTATTATCACTGCCTCTCCTCCAATCCTTCGGACTACACCCTCCAAAATATTTTGTTACACAACTTCCATAGCCAGTAATCACACCTCCATTAATAATCTTTCCACCAGTAGTAATACCATCTATACCTGCTGATTTACCATTCAGTCAGTTTTCTCACTTACAATCATCCCCAAACACCTACTTCAAGCAACATCAAACCCACTCAATTCACTAATCACCTCTCATCACTCCAATGTTTTCCAGGCCTTCGAATGTTCTCTTACAACTCTCCTTTACATCCATTCATAAGCATGAATTATTCTATGAAGAATCTCCTTACTCTCTTCTTAACCTTATGCACTTCCTTCCAGAACAGCTTCCTATTCCCTTGTATTCTCCCATTCATCCTCCTTCCAAATTGTTATTCACCTTTTTTTCTTCATGTGTGCAACTTTAAGCCTTACTCCTTACCTTCCTATATATTTATAAACATTTCTATCAAAACCCATCATTGACTTTTAACTCACATTCAACCAAGACTCTTTTTTTACTTTTTATCACTTGCATCATTTCACCATTCACTACTGACATTCTTAATCTCATCAACAACAACATCCACATACTTCTCTTGCACGACTAACAAACGTTTCTTCTTTGAGTCCAGATTTGTTCAGTTTCATTTGTTCACATTCAACTGACTTGTTGCAAGTGCTCTCACATACTTTTCCTTATAACCTTTTGTTCACTTAACTTCTCACTCCTAATTCTCCTTACTTCCTTCCTTTTTCCTTTCCTCTCCATCCATGACCCAACTAACTTAATTTTACACAAGACAACATAATGGTTTGATATTCCCATCCCCAACCTCCTAACTGATTTAACAACCCTCACATTCACCAACACAAAATCAATCATACTTTGACAGTGTATGCTGCGCTGATGTTATGTTCGAAGCATGTGTTGAAAATGTTGAAGTCGTCATAAAAATTTTGAAGGAGCAAAACGGGAAAAGAATACTAATGAAAATGCAAGAACAGACCGAAGTAACTGGTTTGAATGGTTCCTCCATTGTTAACGATGCTGATGAAGCAGAACCACCAAAGAATAAAAAAGAAAAGGAAGTCGTATAGTGTTAAAGACTCTTTACTCAATGATGCAGCTGCCCAGGATGCTGAAGTGTAAACACCTAAAAAGAAAAAGATGAAGCAAAGTGATGAAAGAAGTGGAAGCACAAAATATTAACAATACTCTTGACATTTCATTAAATGAAAGCTCATTAGATGAAGTCTGCTAAGAAAAAAAAAAAAAAAGGTAGAAGCAAGAAGAAGAAAAGGCAGAAGAAACTTTTGCTAATCAGTTTGTTAATGCAGATTCTTTGATGATCATGGATGAAGATGAATAGGTTTATAGGAAGAAGAATAAAAAGAAGTCAAAGATTAATAAGGAAACTGGAAATATCTTTAGATATTTTTATTTTCTGTCCCCTCCTTGAAAAGGGCCCTGCCTGTGAGTGGTGACACTCTTTAAAAAAAAAAAAAAAAAAAAAAAAAAAAAAAAAAAATTGACACCAACTCTTGTATACTTATGGCTAATCTTCGTGTTCAAAAAATGTACTACTCGCACACATACCTCTCTATTTCCATTCTCAGTTTCTCCAACCACCCCAAAGGCACCTATCCAACCATTAATCACTGAAGTCATCCAACACAATTATTTTGAGCCTTTTGAAGCTCCCACTCACCCAGTACAAAACATTATTAAGATTGTCCCAGAAAGTTTCACTCTCCTCAACATCACCCTCAGATTGACCATATGCTACAACTTGAGGTGGACTGATATCCGCATTCGCATATGCAGTGATCCGAGTCATTTTCCAATATCCGCATCTGCAGGTATTGATATCAATTTTATGCAGATAGCGGATATCATGAACACCTATAATTTAGGTATGAGAGTTGAAAATTAAAATATGCAAGTCTTTTTCAGTATATAGATACCTATTAAGTTTTTGCTGACTTGGGTCATTTTCTATGTGTAATATCTCTTCGAGTTGGTAACACTGGTTTATTCTTTTCAAGTTGGCATTGCTCGTTTATTCTATGTTTGTTAAATCATTAATTCATTATATCGTTACACATTGTGTTTTACATTATATATATATATATATATATATATATATATATATATATATATATATATATATATATATATATATATATAATATATATATATATATATATATATATAATATATAGATTAATTTCATATATATAAAATATATATATATATTGATATATAATATATATTATATATATATATATATATATATATATATATATATATATATATATATACAGTATATATAGGTGTATGAAACTGCAAATTCCGTTTAAATTTCAGTCTGATACTGTGTCTGCAGTGAAAGGTTTTTTTTGTTCGTTTTCATTACATTTCTTCAACATGACTAAAAAATTCATAAATTAGTGTTCTGTTTGTCATTTGTTAACAGTGGAGTGAAATTCTGTTCAAAGTACATTTGATTATAAAAAATTGGCTCCACAAACAAGTGAAGCATGAGAATGTTTGAAGGTTATTTCAAAGGATTGGGCACAGTGCAATGCTTGCAAATCTAATTTCTTCCGAAAAGGACGTGGAACAAATATAACTTGTGCAGCCATTTGCAATTCAAACATCCAGAAAAATATAAAGAGCTTCAAGAAAGAGAAAAGGGAAAATACTGACAAGCTGAGCAACAGCAAGCATCATCATCATTTGTTGAAAGAAAAAAATATTTATACAACAAACAATTATAAGAAGTTTTGAAAAGAAAAGAAAATGGGAAGGAAATGATTTCAAAACAAAGTTAATGGATGCTAAAATGATTGTCTTAGATGACTTGCCGTTCAGCCATATAGAAGATAGAGGCTTTCAAAGGGTAATAAAAGAAGCTTCACGCAGTATGTATTTGTATTAAAACAAGATGGATTTTATTAGAGACTTGATGTTAAGGAAATATATTCCACGAGTAGAAATAAAAATCATCAATCATATCCTCTCTGACTGAGACATGTAAAGTTCTCATTTATAACTGATACATGGTATGAAACACATCCGTGGTCTCTCAGTTATCACTCACTTGTCACACAATTGATGGAAACTTCAAGGGGCAGCACTTTGTGATATGTGCAGAACCTTTTTCGGAGTGCCATACCGGCCAATATCTTGGGGCAGTGCTTATTGAAATGCTGGATAAATGGAAGATTTTACAAGATTAAGTGCACTGAGTAGCGAGAGATGCAAGCCCTAATATGAAAAAAGCACCTTTTTTTCTGAAGTGAAAAATGTGGACTGTTTTGCACATCAGATTCAATTTAAGGTTAAGAATGGCCTAATTGCTCAAAAATGTGTGTTAGACTTATTAGTCAAGTCTAAGTCGATTGCTACCCATTTCAATCATAAACCTCAAGGACAAAATGTTATGTTTAGAAAAAAATACAATCAAGAATAAATGTACCTCAATTTTCTGTTGTACAAAATATTCAAACACGATGGAACAGTAGCCTTAACATACTTGAAAGAATGAATGAAATTAATGAAGTTATCTGTCTCTGTTTTAAACAACACAAAAGTGAAACCCCTCACGACTGATGACAATGAGCTTCTGAATAATTGTATTGTTCGACTTAAGCTCTTATGAAATAACCAAGATTATTAGCTTTGCAGATTCTTGTTTGTCAAACGTTATACCTCTGGTTTCAGCACTGAAAGTTGTGCTAAACTATGATGATAACGCACAGAAGTTTCAAAAATGACAGAAACCCTAATGACTTAGATCAGCAACAGATTTTTCAAAACCTTCAATACAATGAGAGATGTTTACGTTATGGCAACTTTTCTAGATCAGAGGTACAAAAGTAAGTTTCTTGAACCCCACTCTGCACAGAGAGTTAGGATCAATTTAGGATGCCTATATGATAAACTGATGCAGGATGTTAAAAAACTTCAACGAAAAATTATCTCAAAAACAGAGGCCGTAGCAACAAGTCTTACATCTGGTAGCAGAAGCATTGCTGAATCTGACCATTCTTTTACCTTCTAGCAGTGATGAAGAACCAAATACAGAGCTGCCAAAGGAGGCTTTATTAATGATTGAAGTGTATCAAAAGCGGAAACGTTTGGAGGCAGTTGAAGATCCTCTAGCTTGGTGGCGTGACAACAGTCAAGCCTTTCCTTACCTGGCTGAACTCACCTAGAACTTAATTAGCGCCTTTCAACCAACAGGTAGCTAGCGAGCGTCTTTTCAGTGGATCAGGTCTCAAATATGACAAAACGAAGCAAAGTAGCTCCTGAAAGAGCTCAGAAGCTTTTCTTTTAAAACAAACTTACATTAGTTACCTTAAATTATTAAATAAGTAAAAAATGATATTTAACATCATACTGTAAATAGAAATAAAAAGTACAAATAAAAACAAAAAACTACAAATAGAAAAAAAAAATAAAATTAACAAAATAAATAAAAAAAAATTATAAGATTGAATTTTTTCATAGCAAAGACTGTAGAAATTACAAGATTACTAAATTTAAACCCTTTTCTAATATGTGTGTGTGGTGCATAAGAAATGATCTGGACACAGACACTTGGAAATTAGACAGTAATTGACATAATTCTTTGTTCCTCTATTTCTTAATGAATTTATATATTTTTAGCTGAAATGCACTTTTACTCTTTCAATTATATGAGGTTAAAGAGTCTTAAACTTAAAACTTTTATTGAATGCCAGAGGCTCGATATTGAAAATAATATCAGCATCTGCAAATATTGAAGAATAGATATCCGACCCTACCTCTAAGCTAAACCACCCTACCTTAATGAAAATAAAATTAATAAAATAATAATAAAATAATAATAAAATAATAATAAAATAATAATACATAATGAATATATAATAATAATGAATAATACGGTATGGAAGGTATTCATATAAGACAAAATTTACCTCTATTTCATCATCCAACCTATTGAGAAGCACCAAAGGAAACTTCGACATGACAAGCTGAGCAAAATATTTCTTCTCATCCGAGATTCGAAATTGGCCTCTGAACCTTTTTCATTTATTTCCTCCAACAATGAAGAGACATCTCTCAAGTTCACAAATTTCTGTAGAGAGATAATAATAAAAAAAAAGTAATAATAATAATAATAATAATAATAATAATAATAATAAAATAATAATAATAATAATAATATATAAATGTTTTGATTTTATTCCAAGTTCTTAAATAGTATTTCTGTAAAAAAACCGCCATGTAATTTTTTTTTAAAAATGTTGTTCTTTAAAAAAATAAAGTTTTTCTTTTTAAAAAAAAAAACCAAATTTTTTTTAATAAACGTTGAAAAGGGAAGGAAAAGAAGAATATTATTTACATTTCCGACGCGTTGTCTCTAAACTGAGACATCTTCAGAGATTAATTCTTGTGAGCGAAGGATTCTTAAATAAAATATAATGAGTATTCTAATTGATCTATACAATAATTAAATCAAATGTTAATATCTGGTAAACGGGTTTTGATATAGAAGGCCTCAGCAATCTTCAGTTTCTAGACTTCACACGATCTGTATAACATTGTGAAGTGTTTGGAAATATTACCTATGGTTGATTGACCACGTGCCGTGGGGAAATGTGCAAAGATTTTTCTGGGATTGTAACGATGTTGATATGCCCTATCCGACAATCTGTTCGTCGTGTAACCAACATATGTCGACGTACAGTCTGACTTAGGGCAGTTAAATTTGTACACAACGTGATGGTTGTCGCGCAAGGCATCTCTTGTGCTAAAGGAGGATGATAGTTGTTTGGATTTATGGTATAATCTGACTTTAATATTTGAGGTGTCTTTAGTTTTGAAGTGGGAGTTCAAAATATTACGAAGTCACTTCTCTTCCTTATTGAAGTCTATAGCATTGGAAGTTTTGAAGAAGGAATTTGTCGAATTTTTCTGGTTATTTTAACTTTCTTTTTTATATAATTTTGTAAGATTTTATTAATTAAGTTTTCAATTGAAAATTGTGGATGATCACAGTTAATTAAATTTTACTTAACAAGGCAAATTTTTTCTTCAAAAGTTGGTCAAGTTGAACATAGGTTGTATGATCTGTAAACTATTTTCGATATATTCTTTGTAAATAGTAGGTGAATAGGACCATGTTCATATAACCAGACCATTATCAGTGGGTTTGACGTGTATGCCTGTAGATATTGAGCCGTCAGAATTAATATGGATTTTGATGTCTAAAAAAACAGATAGCCTTATTAACCTAAGTTTCGTATGTAAATTTTAAGCATTGACAACTCTTTGAATCTATTTGATGAACTGATGTAGTATGATCTATGTTCCTAAGATAGTGAGGTGTCGTCGACTTCTTTATGTAAAATACGGGGTTAAAGTTGTTTGTTCACATAAGATTTTGTTTTCCAGATTGGACATATAGAAGTCTGCAAATGTAGGTCCAAGTAGTGAGCCCATCGACACTCAATCAGTTTGTAGATATGAGAACCTTTTATTAACTTGTTGTACTCAAACACCGTTTTAAATTTAAAGAAAACATATATCTACAAACTGATGGAGTGTCGATGGGTCCAACACTTGGGCCTACATTTGCAGACTTCTATATGTCCAATCTGTAAAAAAAGCCTTCGTGAAACAAACAACTTTAAACCCGTATTTTACAAAAGATATGTCGACGACACCTCACTATCTTTAGGAACATAGATCAATAGATCAGTCCATCAATAGAATTCAAGAGTTGTCATGCTTAAAATACATACGAAACTTAGGTTTAATAGATGCCATCGGTTTTTTAGACATTAAAATCAATATTAATTCTGACGGCTCAATATCTACAGGCATTCATGTCAAACCCGCTGATAATGGTCTGTATATGAACTATGGGTCCTATTCACCGACTATTTACAAAGAATTATCGTAAAAACTTTAGGTTACAGAGCATACAACCTATGTTCAACTTGGAAAAACTTTTGATGAAGAAAATTTGCCGCATTAAGTAAAATTTCAACTGTGCATCATCCACAATATTTCAGTTGAAAATTTAATTATTAAAACCATTACAAAATTATTAATAAAGAAAGTAAAAATAATCAGGAAAATTCGAGAAATTTCTTCTTTCAAAACTTCGAATGCTAGAGGCTTCCATATGGTCGGATAATGCTGTTGTAATATTTTGAACTCTCACCTCAAAACTAAAAACACCTCAAAAATTAATGTCAGACTATACCATAAGTCCAAACAACTGTCATCTTCCTTTAGCACAAGAGATGCTTTGACCGAACAACCATTGCACGTGTGTACCAATTTAACTGCCTGAGTCGACTGTACGTCGACAGATATTGGTTAACTACGAATCGATTGTCGGACAGGGCATATCAACATCGCTACATTCCCAGCAAAATCTTTGAACATTAACTTCTCTTCTTTATTGAAGTCTATAGCAATATTTCTAAACAACTTGCAAACAACTATTATACGGAATCATGGTGAAGTCCGAAACTTTAAAATTGCGGAGGCCTGCTACATCAAACACGCAGACCAGACATTACATAAAATTTAAGTATTATCTGTTAGACTAAATATCATTTGACTTTAATTATTATATTTAATTTAAGACTCATCGCTCACGAGAATTAATCCTCTGAAGATGTCTCAAGTTTTGAGACGAAACGCGACGGGAAATGTAAATAAATATATCTTCTTCTTCTCACGTAAATGTTTTCAAAGATTATTTTAGAAATTAAACTATGTACAGAAATAACTATTTAGAAACTTGGAAATAATCAAAAACTTTATAAAAATTATACTAAATAATCCTAAATAATAATAATAATAATAAATGTTTATTCTATTTCCTATAAAAACAGTGTTGAGTTTTCTTTGTTTTGTTGTCTGTTCTTCGTTCTTCAATCTACCTTTTTCTCCCCAAGACTGGGGATAAGGTGCCGTAACATGCATCGGGAAAGGAAAAGCAGAGAATATGACAAAATCGAAAGAAAAGCCCAGCCTTACCGCCCCCTCTGTACCATAATTAGTAGAACTCGTCGCAAGTCAGAAATCCACTCTAGAGCTTCACGGGTACGCGAGGACACTTACTATGGTAATCGTCAGTTGTAAGGGTCAGCCCTGGCCCAGGTGCCACAACCATAACCCCTTCACAAATCCCGCCATTCACTCCATTATGCCACCTTTATTCTCGCCTCTTGCCAAACTCACATTTCTCTCTTTCAGACATTCGTTACTGACCTCAATCCACTTTTTCTTCAGTCTCCCAGCTGGCCGATTCCCAACACACTCACCACCATACATCGCTTAACCAACCGACTATCATCACCTTTCCACATGACCAAAAACCATTCAACATACTTTCATTTATTCTCCTTAGTACCCCTTTCTTCACACCACACACTCTCTAAAAGTTTCATTCCTCATTTTATTAATTCGTTTTCACACCTAGCATGCCCCTAAGATTGTCCATCTGACACATTGAACTTAGATCTATACTTCTTATTCCAGACCATGTCTCACTACCAAACAATAACACAGGTAACAACATACCCTCATGTAAGATCTAGCCCACTCAAGACTTAGTCCCTTTACATTCACCAAAGATTTAAATTGCACCAGCAACCTTCCTGCCATTCACAACTTTTCCTACTACTCTCTGCATCATCCGTTCCCTTCTCATCCAACACATACCCTAAATATTTAAACTCAAGACACTTGTTCCGCCTGCTCCCCATCTAACATAACTTCACACTGAGACTGTCCTCACTTACAACCATAACCTTACTCTTATCTACGTTTACTTTCAAACCCCTCCTTTTACACACCCTGCCAAATCTCTCTACCAATCCTCTCAAACTCTCTTCAGATTCGCCACAAAGAACCAAATCATCCGCAAATAATAGGTAGGGCACCCTCCACTCATCTCCATCATTTTAACACCATTTCCTGCCACCCCCACCTCTAATTATTTCATAACAATATAATTATTATTGTTATTGTTTATTATTTATTATTATTATTATAATTTTATTATTATTATTATTATTATTTTTATGATCGATTGAAGGGTGGATGTCTTGTTCTTTTTAGTTTGAATTCCTGGTCTTAGAAGTTCTGAAGTTCCTTTTTGTTCAGCGGCCGATGTACGAGGGTTCAGTGACTGATTTTCATTCTGTTGGTTGAGGTAAGTGTGAATGTTGTTGTTGATTGACTTTTTTGATGAATGTTGGATTTGGTTGTATAAAATTTTTTTTCTTATTTTTAGTCTGAATTCACTGATTTGAGGCTCGTAAAGGGTTCAGAAGGGCTCAGATTTGAAGGGTTCGGATTGATTCAGAGGGTGTTGAAGAGAAAAAAAACTGGGTCAACCACCCAGGTAAGCACCTTGCGGTGGTGAGGGTATTCTTTTTGCTTATTAATTATTATTATAATTATTTCAATTTCATTCATATTTAATATTTTGATATTTCAATTCCTACTTCTTTAATTCATTTATTTATTTTTGTTTAATAATTATTATATCAATATAATAATTTCATAATTTCATTTATATTTGAATTCATTATGAAGTATAATTATTTTTTTAATTTTTTGTTATAAAATTTTTATTATTATTATTATTATTGTATTTTTTATTGCGATTGCTATGATGCGATATATTTTTTCTACTCCGCAGTTTTTTTTTGAGCTTATTCAATATTCAAAAGCACATTGAACACCAGAAATACTAAGAGAATTGATATTAGCTGAAGATTGAGAAGAAAAGATTGAAATAGAATTCTTTATGAAGCTTGGGTTTATGATTATTATTTAGAGAGAAAAGATAGCAAGGAAATCTAAGAAAGATTTGAGGAGTGGAGAATTGAAAAGGAAGATTATTAGAGAATTGTGTGGCAAGGAGAATTTAGAAGGAGTATTTTGGAAAATTGTGTGGACAATTGGAGGAGATAATTTGATTGAATTGCAAAGGAGGATTATTGGAGAATTGTGTGGAGAAGTAAGAAGGAGTAGTATTGGAGAATTGAGAAGGAGTATAGTTGGAGAACTGTACAAAGAATCTAGTATTAAGGCTATATATTTTAGGTTTAAGTTTTCATTGTAGAATTAAGTTTTTTTTTCCCAATTGATATTTATTATATTTTCGGATCGGTAGAGGTATCGGTTCACCTTGTTGTGGTGAGGGGGTTGCGTTACCTTGAGGGTGGTGTTTATTTTAATAAATTTTTTTGGGCTGCTTGTGTTTTTGAGTTTGATTTTTTTTCCTGAGTTTTATTGTGTTTATTTATTATTGTTTGTTTTGTTCTTTGGTTTTCTTTCCAGGACCCACAACCATAAAGAGATAGTTTGTGGCCTCAAAACCACGACAACACAACTTCACACTGAGGACTGTCCTCACTCACAACCATAACCTTACTCTTATTTACGTTTACTTTCAAACCCCTCCTTTTACACACCCTGCCAAATCTCTCTACCAATCCTCTCAAACTCTCTTCAGATTCGCCACAAAGAACCAAATCATCCGCAAATAATAGGTAGGGCACCCTCCACTCATCTCCATTCACCATCATTTTAACACCATTTCCTGCCACCCACACCTCTAATTCTTTCATAACCCCATCCATATACAAATTGAATAACCAAGGAGACATAACACAACCCTGTCTCACTCCGCTATTAATACTAAACCAAGTCACCTTTGACACCATTATCTTACACACGCCTCACTATTGTCATACTACTTTTTGATTCCATTCGAGCTACCACCAACGACCAATATATCACGAACACCTTGCCATGGCTTCCCTTCATGTAACCCTATCATACGCTGTTGAAAATCCATAAAACCTTAATACAATTTGTTCTTTTTTCCCTCTATTTTTTCCATTTAATTTGCTTCAATGTAAGATTTGATCCACACATCCTCCGCCACTCTAAAACCGCACCTTGTTCTTCACAATCAGTCCTCCAGTCACTTGAGCACTCTTTCGACCAAAATACCGCATATATCTTGCCCTACAACACTCAATAAACTATTCCCCTATAATTCTACAGTTCCCCTATCTCCCTTACCCTTATAAAGGGTACTATTACTGTCTCTCCTCCAATCCCTTGGAACTTAATACCCAGGGCCTCTTAACCATTCATTCCGCCCTAGGCAAAAAAAAAAATTCACCTAAAGCATATGTAATAATGTAATATATAATATATTATATATTATAGTATATATATATAAATATATATGATATATATATATAATATATATATATTATATATATATATATAATATATATATTATATATTTAGTTATTTTTTCTTTTTTTGCTGTCGTTGTCTGCCGCGTTCTAGCCACCTAGGGCCGCCCTAGGCATTTGCCTAGTTTGCCTAGCAGTTAAGAGCGCCCTGACTATACCCTCCATAAACGCTTTATTACACAACTTCCAGATCCAATCAATCACCATCTCGCCTCCATTCTTGATCATTTCACCAGTAATTTCATCTATACCTGCAGATTTACCATTCTTTAACTTTCTCACTCTACCTATTACCTCCTCCTTGCTAATAACCTCATCCCCAAAATACCTATTCCTTCTTGCACCATCAAACCCACACACATTCACTATCACCTCTTTTGTTTTGTTCTGTGGTCTGTAAATGCTGTTTATAGGCTATTGACTTCAAAGTGTTACAAAAAGGACGCTTTTAGCAAGGGTGTCTGAATTTGGATAGAGAAGACAGTTTGTAAGATATTTGGATTGAGATGAAAATAGCCAACGTGTGCAAATGTTATTATAAGTGAATAACAGTAGATTTTAAATTGGGAAGTGTATGAGGTTGAGAAGTTACAAATAGTTGAGTTTACGAATGGCCAATATGTAGAATTTTTGATTACATCTTGCACAATCGGAGTTAAAGCAGATAGTGATAAAGTTTGGAAATGAAAGTAACTTGTGCACATAAAATATTCTCTTCATAGAGATTTGAATTATTCGAATAAGCTTCAAAATTGGGAAATTAAAAAAAAAAAAAAAAAAAAAAAAAAAAAAAAAAAAAAAAGTTACTTCTCATGAATTTGTTACTACTCTTAATGGCTGATATCCACTCTCATTGATTTATCTTTTATTAAAAGATATTAGGTGGTCAATAACAAAAAGGTACATTTCACCTTCCAAGAGAGAGGGAAAGTAAAAAAGAAAAATGCAATAATTTTTGAAAGAAAAGTCATAAACTAATTTAAATATCATTGCACCTGTTTCTTTGCTGTATCAATGATACTATATATGATGAGGTTATTCGTGAATAGAAGAGAGTTTTGGAGTTTCAAGCAAAATGTCAAAAGTAGGTCCTACCCCTACCAAAATTGGGATCCAAATATCTTGAAAATTACAAACCATTAAAAATTTTATTTGCTTTAGTTACTTTGGGACACAAGAAAGCCTTATACATCAATTTTATTACCCATCTCGAATTAGAGTAAAAAATAATAAATTATATACATTCATTTGTACTGCAAAGACTGTAAAATGAAAATTAAAAAAAAAAATAAAATAAAAAATAATTTAAATTATGTCAACCCTGGTAAAAAGTAATGAGAAATAAATCAACATACCTTTACGTTTTGAGCATTTGTCTTGTTCCCAATCAATATCTGATTATCAGATTTTATGACCACATTGTTGACCTGCTCTTTATCAAATACAAATTCAAAATTTAATTCCCTTAACTGAGACTTTACAGATGTCTTTTGATCTGTTTCATAATTCATATTTGCCTAACTGTCAGAAAAGTTCTGAAATATTATAAATGAATTTGAGAAACTTCAAAGTTTGTATTCAAATTTTAATCGGCCTCACAGCCAAAATATCAAACAAAATTAACCTCTCAAAAACAATAAAGATAAAAATGGAGACCCAAAGGAGCCATTTTATCCACTCTCCTCTTCCACTAATTTACCTGACCAACCCATACAACAAACCCTAGACGCCAAAAATAAATATGTTATGCCAATGACTCATCAATAATCCAACTCACAGCCACTACACATGCACACAAACTACATTCAATAACTTGAAAACTGGCTCACATCCAACAGTGTCAGCATCTCAAAAAAATCTTCAATCACTTTTATCACCACTGATGTAATGCAACGATACTTATGTTCGGTTAAGAAGGCTACTGTAAAAATGAATATATAATTACTGTATATATATCTTTGCCTTGGTTTAAATTTCACTTTATTAAGAAAATTGCCTCTTCTAAATCTCTCATTGTAAATACATTATTGTAAAAGTATTGAGAATCTACACCAAAATTTATACTCTTAAACTCTGTCTCATCCATGTTATAAACAAATGATTCCCTATAAGTTTTAAAACTACTTATTCTAGCAAAGTTAAAAGCTAAATAATTTCCAGCGTCCAATAGATACTTTAATAAGCTCCTTCTGAAGTACCGATATTCAAGTTGTTACTGAAGTTGCCTAATTCTATGATAATTGTTTTTTAAAAATTTGGCTTTTATCTCAATTGCACAATTTACTGTATTTTCAATTATTTTAATAAATTAATATTCAATATAGCTAATTGAAAGCGAGAACTTATCTTCATAAATTTTTATGAAACTCACAAAACACTAAAACTGTGTAATTACAAATGTGATATAAAAATAAGGTGGTTTGAAATAAAATATAACATGAAGTATTTCACACTCAAAATAAAACGGTTCTACCATACAATGAATATTTGTAGTGAAATGAGTCACAATCTGCAAACTTACTAGACAAACTGAGCAGATTGCCAACAACACTATGCACAAGACTGTCACAGTCAAACTAAAGTAGATTGGCCTAATCACACAATTCATGCTTATGCAACATGCAAAACCCATACCATACTATATCCTAGAGATTGTTAATATCCAACACAAAGTAAAGGCTAATATATGCAATGACTAGGCTACTACCAAAAGTAAAAACTATAGTAAAGTATGGTAATGCTAACTAAAGGTAGACTGAATATATATAATTTTTCAATATTCACAAATGCAAATAGGAATATTGGACAGAGAGACAGTAATGAAGCAACATGGGCCTATGAAGAGCTGTCCCAGTAAAAGTAAATATTGATCAAAACGCATGCGTCAACAACCATGCACAACCCTACAAAACTGCAGCCCTAAAGGATTGTCAATATCCTTTACAAAGTTAGATATAATATAAGCATCATAGCCCACAATCACTGACAAAAGACACAAAACACATTGCTAGACGGTACCATCGTCAACCACAACAACAAGCTATTATATGTCTATTGTCTCGGTAGTACAAGCAGGTGAGTTTTCACCTCTCAACATGCAACTAAAAACCTCACCAAGATCTGGCCTTAGCCAAAACAACAACCATACTACCTATATGATGCCAACAACCATCTCTCAGTCATAGCGTATAACGAAAATCCAATCCGCTTTTCTAAATGTTGCTAAGCGAGTACCACGAACTCAACAAACCTCCAGCCAGCCAAGACCTTCCAAAAATTAACAACCCCCTGTTACTAGAATAAATTGGCATTTCTATCATAAGATGGCATCCGCCTTAATTTTACTCTTCCTATATGCGATGTACCCCCTGGTCTACCCATCTGATCTTACTATAAAGAATTTATTAGTCTAAGTATTATTAATAGATGTTTACAAATAGTTGTAGACTTGTAGTTCATGTCTCCTTTAAGAAATAGCCTTTCTACATTAAACATTCCTAACTCCTTCAGCCTCTCCTCCTAGCTCTTATCCTCAAATACAGAAATCATCCTTTTTGCTCTATGTTGCAGTCTCCCCAGAATTTCGATGTTGTTTCTTAAAGAAGGGGCCCAAACTTGTGCACAATACTCTAATACTGGTGGTAGACCATAGCTATTATAGAGCTTACTTATATATACCATAACTTCATTGCTCTTGTAATTTCAATTTGTAAATGACATTGCGATTTATTACACCTAGCATCTTATTAGCTTTATTCCTGGCTTTCAAACACTGATTAGCCACTTTCAGATTACTGTTTATAATCACACCTAAATCTTTTACGTGGTCCACAGACTCGAGCCAATCCCCATTCATATCTTAGTTATATCTTTTATTTGAGTAACATAGGCAAAGAACCTAACACTTTCGATTATTGAAATTCATATCTGCCCACTCAAAAAGTTTATCAAGAACATTTTAAATCTTTAAAAGGGTGGCAGTCCATTTAGGATTATTAAATACCGTATAGCACAATTATCAGATTTTATTAAAATCACTGTATTCTCAGTCAGGAACCAGCACTATAGAATTAAGAGAAGAGGTCTATCCTGTAGGCCAATGCTTGTAGAGGGGAGCTCTAAAGGGTCGGTGAAGGGCATATGTTTATTAGTTTTATTCCCAATAACCCTGTAGGTACTCATTGAATATTTCTCTTTCTTTTATCCGTCTCAGCCAAACCTAAGTCTAGGTTCATAAAATCCTCCACGAGACTATGACCATGGAGGGCACCAGGGGACCCATGACCATAGGGGGAAATACAACCTTACCTTGATACCTTGATGAATTTTTTGTGCTCCTCATCTACTTGGACATTGGCACGCGCAAAACTATGTTAATCAATTCATTTATATATAGAGGAAACAGTAAAATTTTTTCAGCTGAATACAGTTAACACTTTCATTTGAAATCACATAAATCTTTCATTATACGATTTAAACAAAGCCATGCTTCTTTATGCCATATTATATTCATTTATTAACTACTATTAATCACTGTATTACAATATATTAATCACAATATTAATAAATTTAACACAACTGATAAAAAAAAAACTCTTGTTTTTCAATCTTCCATAAAACTGCTGAGACAGGTATTCAAAACAGGAATGTATAGAGAAATTTACACTTGTGAAAGATAAACGTTAAACCAATTATGCAATTTTATATAGTGGAGAATATTTTACTCTCCCTCAAAAAATGAAGTAGCTATATAATTCCCAGGAAACATATATATATGAGTAAAGTATTTATATCAAATAACTTCAATTCTTGACACTTCAGTCTCAAATATATTCCATGTTGATGAAATAATGGGCAAGTCATAAAGACATGCAGAACACTTACTTTAACATTATATATTGAACACAATTTCAAAAATGATTTTTCAAAATAATGTAGGTTTTCAAATAAAGGTGCTCCAAGGCGTAAATGTGACAAGACTATTTGTTCCCTTCTCTTTTAATTTGTGTGTATAGCTCCAATCCTGTATCAATGGTTTAATTACTGGTGGCCATCTCCTACACCTGTTCCACTGCCTTTGCCATAATTGGCTGCATATTCAAAATATTTCATTTTTTGAATTATGATAATGAAATGTTTATATCAACTGGCATTCCAAGAACAGCAGATTCTTTGGCCACTTTATCAACTCTACATGGCTGGCAATTTCCACATGCCCTAGATCCATATAATAAAAAAATTCTGCAATTCAATGTACACATAAGATTTCTTGATCTTAATAAATAAAAAGTTCTGCGTAGCACAAATAGTGTTATATAACCACATGAACCAAACCACTGAATAATCGAACCTCACGCCACACCAGATACGCAGCACCATATAATCAACTAAACGTGTAGAGATGGACAGAACATGACAAAATGCCACACCAAACAAGTAAACAAAGATCTACGTATATAAGCCCCTATTGCATATGGCAACTCTGCGTAAATACGAAACATATACTCTGGTTCAATAGATACTGAAAACACACATAAGATTCACGCAAATTAATAACCAAAAAAATCGACCCATGATTCCAACAACAATATCACAATTTTTGGAGCGCACCCAACTTCCATACAAACAATCGCAGTACTTGCGTAGTTTTTAACTGTAACAAACGCAACTATCCAACCTATTCAACCTCCTATAAAAAAGTGATATGACAAATAAACTTCTTCTCTTGTATGGTGCATGTTTACTACATATTTTCAAGCATTATATCAAGTATCACCCAATCAAAGTCTAAATTTGCACAAGTATCATAATGAAAGCAGGAAAAACTGTGCCCAACTTCTGAAGCCGGAAGATAATTTTCATCAGAAGCATTTCAATCTGACCAACAATGGGTAAGCTGATATTGTCTTGTTTTTAAAACTTATAAAGATAGTAAAAGTACATATTTATAAAATTTACTCACTGGCTGATCATATGTACTTACAATTCCTACTACCTATATTTTTTTTATTTTTTACGATGCCACCACTCACAGGCAGGGCCGTTTTTTCAAAAGGAGGGGGCAAAAAAAAAAAATAAAATAAAAAATTGATATAAAGAAAAACAAGAAAATTAAAATAAATAAATAAACCCACCCTGTCCTTGGCTTACCTAACGCATTCCCTCAGTGGGCGTAGACACAGTACTTAAATAGAGGAAGATTGAATATTGCGGGGAAAATAAAAGAATGCAAGAGTTCCACAAAAAATTGGCTGGAAAGAAGGAAACGCGGTACCACGATCTCTTGCG
>JABUQX010053132.1:15000-22500 GCA_015478945.1 Trachelipus rathkii
GGCAAAGATAACACGGATGTAGAATATATAGACTACATGCTAATATATGACATGTCAAGAAAAGTAATGATAAGAGAGTCAAAAGCTTGCTCCACCTTATCGATTTAACTTTTAATGCTAACTGCGAATCTTGGGTTGGCCAATTCTTATGAGAGAACTTTGGAAAACTCGTATCGGTGTTTGTCATAATGGTTTTTGGCAATAGTTCAAGTTAATTATTATTATTATTATCTATTATTATTGTATTATTATTATTATTATATTATTATTTATTAATTATTTACTTATTATTATTATTATTATATTATTATTTTATTCTATTTATTTATTATTTTATTATTATTATTATTATCTATTATTATTATATATTTATTATTATTATTATTATTATTATTATTCTTATTATTATTATTATATTATTATATTATTATTATTAATTGTTTATTATTTTATTATTATCATTATTATTTTACTTATTAACTTATTATTTTATATTATTATCTAATTATTATTATTAATACTTACTTAATATTATTATTATATTATAATATATTATTATTATTATTATTATTTTATTATTAAGATAAAAATGGTTCTGATATTATTATTATTTTTATTATTATTATTATTCCTATTAATTATTAGTTATTTTTATTTCCAGGATTAGGATTATTATTATTATCACTATTATTATTTTATTATTATTATATTATATTATTTTATTATTATTATTATTTATTTTATTATTCATTATTATTATATGCTATTATTTTATTATTATTATTATTAATATTATGTTATTATTATTATTATTACTAT
Organism: Trachelipus rathkii; assembly: GCA_015478945.1. Lineage (NCBI taxonomy): Eukaryota > Metazoa > Arthropoda > Malacostraca > Isopoda > Trachelipodidae > Trachelipus > Trachelipus rathkii. The sequence continues at coordinate 15,820 of JABUQX010053132.1, forward strand.
TATTATATTATTATTATTATTATTATTATTATTATTATTATTATTATTATTATTATTATTATTATTATTATTATTATTATTATTATTATTATTATTATTATTTAGGGTTTGTGATTTTTTTGATTTTTAAAAAAAAAAATAAAAAAAAATCAAAAGATCAATGATTTTTTTGATTTTTTTTATTTTTTTGATTTATTTGATTTTTTTTGATTTTTTCAGATACAAATTGCCTTTTTAATTAATTATTATTTTTACAAATTAGTAAATAATTCTAATTTTTACCTAATTAATGTTTTAGTAAGTTAATTATTATTTAGTTTAGTTAGTTTTTAAAACTTAATATGATATACTGTATAATATCTGAGTAATATAATTTTATTTATTTTTCTTTATTGAAATATTTGAAACTTCATTGATGAATTTGCTTATTATATAGGTGAAATATACTTATCATTAATCAGGTGATAACTAGCAAAAATTATTAATTTAAAAAAAAAAATTTGCATAAAAATCAAAAAAGTAAAAAAATCTGATTTTTTTGATTTTTTTGATTTTTTTTTTTTAGTAGGCACAGAATGTGCGTTATTATTAACTTATTATTTTATTATTTTATTATTAATTATTATTATTATTAATTATTTATTATATTGATTATTATTATTATTATTATTAATTATTTTATTGAATTAATTATGGTTAAGTTAATTATTATTATTATTATATTATTGATTATTATTATTATTAATTATTATATTAATTGATTTATTATTTATTATCTATTATATTATTATTATTATATTTATTATTATTTTAATTATTATTTATTATATTATTATTTATTTTGTATGATAATTAGGTAAATAAATCATATCTATACCTAATTAATAAGTACAGTTTAGCTAAGTATAAATTAATTTAGTTTAATTAGTTATTTAAATTTATATATATTTTGTAATTATATTAAAACGTAAAATATAACATTGATATTATATATATTATAAATTAGTATATTATATATATTATATTATATAATTATATATATATTATATATATATTATAATATAATATTATTATATATTATAAATTATATATATATATTATTATATATTATATATAGTATATTATATATAATTATATCTATATTATATATCATATATATATAATATATATATATATATATATATATTATATATATAAACTATAATCTTCTGAGTATCTGATTTCATTATTTCTTTATTGAGAAAATATTTGGAACTACATTGATAGATTTGCTTTATATATAGATGAATTATACTTATAATTATCAGGTATCCTAGGATATAATTATATGAAAAAAATGCCCTAAAAATCAAAAATTCATGATTTTTTTTGATTTTTTGATTTCTGGTTTGAATTTTTTAGCCAAATGCTTTTATTCATTATTTGATAATTGAATTTTAGTTGATGGGAAATAAAGGATATTCTCTTAAGTCAATGTTTATTAGTTTTAATTATTAAAGTTGATTTTAAATTAAATATATACTTGTTAATATTTGAGTAATCTAATTTTATTTATCTTTATATTCGAAAATGATTGAAACTACATTGATGAATTTGTTTATTATATAGATTAATATATTATATATATATATATATTATATAATATTATATATCTATATATTATCTATATATTATATATTTATATAATATTATATATATAATATATAATAATTATATAATATTATATATATTATTATAATATATATAATATATATATATAATAAGTGGCGCTCGTAGTCAATTCTTGAGTAGGCATAATCAAAATTATATGTATATATTTATAATCATATATATATATATATAATATATATATATATATATATTTATTATATATATATATCTATATATATATTAATAATATATATAACTATATATATATATATATTTTTTATTATATTATATTATAATCTATATTATATATTATATATATTATATATATGTTATATATACTATATTATATATATATATATATATATATATATATATTATAGTATATAATATATTATATATATATATATATACTTTATGAAAATTGATATTTTTGGTACTTACATTTATTTATAAAAATATCAATTATATTCCTTTTTGAATGGTTTCATGTATACTTACTGTTTTGCACATATTCTTACATGTTTGAATTTTATTTGGGCCTACAACACTCGGAAAAAATTTTAGGCAATTTTACTGAAACTTATAATCGATCACGAATCACATATACCGTCATTTATAAATCTACAGCTCAATTTTAATTAAAAACCACAAAAAATCAGTAATAAGTTATATTTAATAAATAATATGAAATAGCGTGTTATTATAATCCACACGATACATCACTTATAACGAGCAAAATATCACTTGTCTGCTGCAAGGCAGAATTTATAAATTAGGGTAGCCTAGAAGACTGCTCAACAGCGAGTCTGGCTTCTGATTGCAAGAAATGAGCAAATGACTTCTTATAAATTATAAATTAATTAAGTCGGTATAAGGATGATCAAGTTAGCATAAAATTAACTAATTAGTTAAAATTAATATTATTATATTTTTTTATTTCTATTTTATGTAATTTAAATTGGGATTTTAAAAAAATGACTGCTACAAGAGTCAAAAGGCAAACAGAGTTTGCCTAGAGCTAAAGAAAACGGAATTATTTTTTTAACTCGGAAATGTAATAGTTCCGCTGATCGTTAATATTAAAAGGAATCGAGTTGAAATTTGAGAGGCCGCTCAACAGGTCGGAAGAGAGACGAAGTTATATATATATATATAATAATCATATATATATATATTATATAATATATATATATATTATAATATATATATATTAATATATATATATACTATATATAATATAATATATATATGCTGATTTTTAATATTTTTTTGGTATCACGTAAAGGTAAGTCAGGGCGTTGCTACTCTGCCTACCCCGAAGAGCGCCACTGATATATATATAATATATATATATATAATATTATAATATATATATTATATATATATATATTATAATATATATATTATATAATATATATATTTATAATATATATATAATATATATATATAATATATATATTATATTATATATAACTTCTCATATCAGGTGAAATGCAAAAATATTATTTAGAAAAAAAAATTTGCCTAAAAATAAAACAAAAAAATAAAATCAAGTACTTTTGTATTTTTTTGATTTGTTGATGTTTTATTCATGCGCAAGATTGCCTTTTTAATTTTTTTGATAAATTGAAAATAATCGTAATTATTATCTAATTAATAAGTTTAGTAATTAATATATTTTTAGTTTAATTTTATATATATATATATATAGAAATATTAATGTATAATATTGAAGTAATTAATTTTATTTATTTCTTTATTTTGAAAATAAGTGTTGTGAACTACATGGATGATTTTCTTATTATATGATAAGATATCTATCATTAATCAGTTGTGATAACTAGTAATAATTATTAATTATGTTATTGCTAAATTACGGAAAATCAAAAATAAAATGTCAATATTTTTTTAATTTTTTTATTTCTTTGATTTTTTTAGGCACAAAATTGACTTTTTATCCATATTCATTTTGATCAAATTGAGTTAATATTTCTAATGATTACCTATTTATTTATAAGTTTAGTAAGTAAATTTATTTAGTTTACATAAGTTAAATTAATTATATATATCTGAATAATATTCTGAGTAATCCTAATTTTATTTATTTCGTTTATTGAAAATGATTTGAAACTACATTGATGATTTTGCTTATTAATAGATGAAATTAATAGTTATCTTCAGACAGGTGCTGAACCTAGAATATTATAATTAGTATAGTGTAGTATGTAGTATAGTGTAGTAAGTAGTAGTAGTAGTAGTAGTAGTAGTAGTATATTTTTTATTAATTTTTTTAATTTTTATTTATTTTTTTATTTTATCATATCATAAGCATTAAAATAATAATAATAATAATAATAATATAATAATAATAATAATAATAATAATAATAATAATATAATATAATAATAATAATAAGTAATAATAAAATACTAATAAAATAATAATAAATTTTTCGTTATTATTAATTATTATTTATTATTATTATTATATATATTATTATTAATATTAATTATTATTTTATATCTATTATTATTAATTTTTATTCTTATAATTATTATTATTATTTATTATTATTTTTAATACTATCATTAGTAAATTAAAAATAATCGAAATAATATGCCTATAAATAATACTAACTTACTACTACTACTATACATACTATTACTCTAACTACTATATACTACTAACTATCTGTTATATAATATAATATAATAATAATATATTATAATAATCAATAATAAAATATAATAATAATATAATAATAATAATAATAATAATAATATAATAATAATGAATAATCATATAATAATATAATAGTAATAATAATATAATAGTAATAAATAAGTAATATTATTTAATTTATTATAATATAGAAGTTATAATTATAATTATAATTATAATTATAATTATAATTATAATTATAATTATAAATATAATATAATAATAAATAGTTAATAATTATAATAATAATAAATAATATAATATAATTAATAATATAATAATAATAATATATAATAATATATAATAATATTAATAATAATAATTTAATATAATATAAATTAATCATTGGATACTGCTATGTAGTACATATGGAAGGGAATAGGAGGATTAAGTTAAGCATAAATACTTAGTAGACAAATCTGGTTTTGATTACAGACTTGCAAAAGACTGAATTTTGAGAAAGTTTAATTTCTTGAATCCACATAATCTGGACAAACACAATTTTCTAGCCGTAGCAATCCACGTCATACCTTTCCACCAACCTTGTTCGTCCTTCGCGTGAAGTTTATCGTTTTTCGTTTGGGAAAATCTGTCTATTTTTTTTCTATAAATAGTAGAAATTCGGCTTGGTAATCTAAAATAGTATACTAGTTGCCATTCATTTGCGCATAGTAAGTTCTAATGTGTCTGTACTTCTAACTAAAATGTGATACAAAACAATGACTATATAAAGCCGCTGGTATTTCAACAGCTTTAAGCAGCTTTAACTTTGGGCCGTTTCCAATGAGCTCCTCGCAAGGTGGATACTGTTGTTCAATTTGTAGAAATTTACTCATTTTTTTTAGGTTCGCAGTATTTGTTAACAGTACAATAAAAATAGGTAATGTTATTTCAATTGAATGTGGTCTTCTTCTGGGAGATTTTATTTTTAATATTATGTAGTAATAGTAATTATACAGTATATTATATATAAATGTTTATTATAAGTACGTACATAATTTTACATATTTAACGATCATACGTGCTAGTTTTATTGAAAAATCATTACTATGTTATAATCATCTGTGAATTAATATAATAAGAGTAACAGATTTGAGATACTATCTTGTGGATTTTGGCATAGTTTATAATTAGTAACATAATTGTAACAATATTATATATTATTAGTATATATATATATAGTATATATATATAGTATATAAGTATTATATATATATATATAGTATAATATAATTATATTAATTAAATATATATATAGTATATATATAATATATCTATATATATATCTATTATATAATCTATATATTATATGTATATATATATATCTAATATATATATATATATATATATATATATATATATATAATATATGAAAAAGCAGTGTTTTTTATATAATGAAACAGTTTTTATCATGTTTTTTTTCGATTTTTTCCAAATTTTTTATTTTTATTAAAAGAACATTCTTTATGGTCAGTTTTTTAGATTCATATTTTAAATGTTATGTACTTTTTGTACTACAATGACGGTGATAATGGATAATACTATAATTATATAATATTATATATATATATATAATATATATATATATATTATATAATATATAATATATATATTTATATAATATATATAATATTTTTATATATAATATATAATATATTAATTATATATAGTACATATATTATATATATATATATTATAATATATATATATATATATATATATATATAGTATAATTAATATTATATATATATTATCTATATGTAATATATATATATATATATATATATATATATATATATATATCTATATATCTAGCCTATATGCAGAAAGTATTGTTGTCATATGTTGGTTTGTTCTGGTGTTGCAAGTCTGGAGACAGCATATTGATAAGAGCCCAATACGGGGATTTGTGATCCGCTCATTTCCCATCCACTGAGTATGTGCGCTTTCCATGATATATAATTTTTAATGCCTCTTCCTCTCAACTCATTTTTTGAAATAATTATCTATATTTTTAAAATCGTCATCACCTCCAGTTTCTGATACATAGTGGTAGCTGGGTTTTGTGCGCCGCAACTGTTTTTTTATACCAATAGACGAGCTCATGGCATGCTCGGGATCCCCCGGTGCACTATTTGAGGACCTACCTCCATTCTTTGTAATAAGGACAGAGAATTATATATATATATATATATAATATTATATTATATTATATATATATAAATAATATATATATATATATATATATTCTATATATATATATATAAATAGTTTATATATATATATTTATATATTGTTATATATATATTA